>QXEO01000456.1:2339043-2615454 GCA_007115705.1 Dactylis glomerata | reverse complement strand
ACGGCATATGTAGCAAGTTCTTTTCTTCACCTTCTTCTCACTTGATTTCTCCGCAATGGGAGCATTAGCTTGATTCTTATTGGGAAGTGACTTTTCTTCAACACGAGATTGAGCATGGCCTTGAACTTGAGGCCGCTTCCCTTGTTGCTTCTTAACTAGTGCCTTCTTCTTCAAAGGGCAAGATCTAACATGGTGCCCTTCAATTTTGCACTTGAAGCAAACAATCTTGGCCGAATCTTTGACTTGTCCTTGGCCCTTCTTATTCTTCTTAACCTTGGACTTCTTCTTGTTGTTGGAGATAAACCCAAGTCCACTCTTGTCATTGGGGGATTTTTGCACACTCAACATATTGTCGAGTTTGGATTTCCCTTCATGACTCTTTACCAAGTCTTTCTTCAATGAAGTGACTTGGGCCTTGAGCTCGTTGATTTCCTCTACATGGTTAGTAACAACACAAGTACTAGAGGAAGTAGAAGCTTCATTGTTAGAGCAATAAGGCAAGGAAAGTAATTCATCACAAGATGTAGTAATATTATGAGTGGATGAATTACTAGGACTAGCACAAGGCAATATGGCATTTTGAGAAGTAGTGCAAAAGTCCATATGAGGCTCACTAGATGTTACCTTTGACATAATAGCCTCATGAGCTAATTTTAGCCTATCATGGGAAGCTAGAAGATCCTTATGGGAGCTAGAGAGCTTTCCATGTTTTTCTTCCAATTTCTCATAATTGCTAGTTAGCAAATCAAGTTGAGCCCTTAGCTCAACATTCTCCTTCAAGATGGATGCTTCACAAGAAGTAGAGTTAGTAGAACAAGCATCATCACTAATAGAAAGCGGAGAAGGCAATTTAGTAAGCTCATTTGAATTTGAAGCTTTAAGTTGCTCATGCGACTCGGTGAGAATGATGGGCTCACACAAAATGACCCTAGAGTCATTTTTAAGAAGCACAACATTCTCAAGGAGTTTAGCATAAGTAACTACAAGCTCTTCATATTTAGTTTCAAAATCATTTGCCACCACAAGAGTCCTATCATAGGATTTCTTTATTTTAGATAACTCTAAAGTAAAGGTCTCCTCAAGAGATTCCTTGGTGGTTTGTTCTTCTTCTAGAGCTTCTTTTAGATCCGCGATCTCATCCGCGTAATCACGGGCATGACCTTGCATTTTAAAGATGGTATTCTCATGCTCCTCAATTATTTTATTGCTCTCGCTAGCAATTGCCAAAATCTTATAGAAGTAAGAGCAAGCAATTTTATTCTTACAAATAGCATGAAAAAACATTTCACTCTTCTCAATTAGAGAGGCAAGGTCATCATCCTCTTCTTCATTATCCTCATCATCATCATCACTAGATATATTAGGTTCCAAAGTAGGAGTTACCTTTGAAGACCTTGCCATAAGGCACATGTGGGAACCAAGAGATGATGAAGAAGAATCACTTGAAGCTCTAATTAGAATCTTGTCTTGGCCCATGGAATATTTGTTGTCCTCTACATTGTTAGACACACAACAACTAGAGGAAGTAGATATATTTGTATCATGGAAACAAGACAAATCAAGCATATCATCATGAGATTTATTCATGCAACTTGCACATGATATGCAAGGACTATCAACACAAGCATGTAAAGCATTTATGGGGCTAGAGGTGTTTAAGTCCAAAGATGAGGCATTGCAATGAGATAGAGATGAATGGTCATCACAAGTAAGCTTACTATCAACATTGCAATATTCATCACCACTCACCATATCGTTACCTTGTGTCTTGCCACACATTGGTGAGGTGGATGTGAGTTCATCACGGCCGGAAGTGGAGGGAATACAATCATCCTCAATAGTGTTGGACACATCATATTTTTCTTGAATCTTTGTCCAAAACTCATGAGCATTACGGAAAGGCATGATTGCAAGAATAACTGCATTGCTCACAAAATCAACAAGCACATTAGAAGCTCGAGAATTAAGATAAGAGTTTCTCTTCTCCTCTAAAGATAGACTTTGGGAATCCTTAGGCGGAGAGAAACCCATATCTAAAATTCTCTCTATATTTGGGTCCATATCACGAAAATGATTAAGCATGCAAATTTTCCATATATCATAATTAGTGCCATCAAATATAAAAGTGTTATTGTGCACTAATCCCCTAGCCGACATCTTTGCTCTCAAGGCGGTGAAGCCTAAAATGAGAGACCTTGCTCTGATACCAAATGAAAGTACAAGGATGTCGCCTAGAGGGGGGGTGAATAGGCGATTTAAAAACTTTACGAGTGGCTTGACAAATGCAGAATAAAACTAACGTTTAATTTGCCAAGCATACAAAACCTAAATAAACTAGGTTCACCTATGTGCACCAACAACTTATGCTAAACAAGATAAGCAACTATGTGATAGCAAGATATATATTACTTCAAGCACGAAGGCTATCACAAAGTAAATTGCATAAGTAAAGGAGCTCGGGTATAGAAATAACCGAGGCACGCGGAGACAACGATGTATCCCGAAGTTCACACCCTTGCGAGTGCTAATCTCCGTTGGAGCGGTGTGGAGGCACAAGGCTCCCCAAACGCCACAGAGGCTCACCGTAATCTCCTCGAGCCCTCCCACCAAGATGGAAGACCCGACCACTATGGGACACTTGAGGGCGGTCACCGAACCCGTACAAGCTTGGGGCAATCTCCACAACTCAATTGGAGGCTCCCAAGAATCGCCACCGAGGCACCACAAAGCTTAGAAAGATCTCCACAACTTAATTGGAGGTCCCCAAGTAATTGCCACGGAGGCACCACAAAGCTTGGGAAGATCTCCACAACTTAATTGGAGGTCCCCAAGAAACCACTAAGCCACTAAGCCGTCTAGGGTTCCAAGAACCCAAGAGTAAAAAGCTCAACGAACTTTCACTACCGAATCTCCGAGGAGAACTCAAACCGATGCACCAAATGCAATGGCAAGAACACACGAAGTGCTCAAATCCTTCTCTCCCGAATCCTACCAAAGCAACAAATGCTATGGAGGAATATGAGAGGAAGAACAAGGAGGAAATCCACAAAGAACTCCAAGATCTAGATCCAAAAGGTTCCCCTCACATAGAGGAGATAATGATTGGTGGAAATGTAGATCTAGATTTCCTCTCTCTTTTCCCTTAAAAAGAAGCAAGAATCATGGGAGGGATTGGGAGGAAGGGCAAGCTCTTCAAGGTCAACAATGGAGGAGAGAGAAATGGAAGAGCCAACCTCCAAATGAGGAAGAAGGGGCTTTATATAGCCCCCGCACGAAATCAGACCGTTACAGGATTTTTAACCCGGAAATTCCGGCCTCGGGGGCGGAATTTCTGGCCCGGGGGTGGAATTTCCGGCCCCCCTTATAAAATTTCCGCCCCCCTATTGCAGGTTGCACCACAGCTCAAGAAAAAGGACTTAGCAGAATTTCGCAGGGGCGCCCCCGGAAATTCTGGCCTCGGGGGCGGAATTTCCGGCCCAGGAGAAAACATCAATACGAAAACGGCTGTAACTTTTGCATCCGGACTCCGTTTTCGATGATCTTGGGCTCGTTGGAATCACCACAACGAGCTCTACAACTTCATCCATAGAAACATCATAGTCCAACAAAGGGGGATGAATCCAAATGATAAAATGTTTGACTTAGCTATAAAGAAGAACCGGTAAAACCTCCAAACACCAAAAAACGCAATAAGAGTTCCATACGAAATCCTTTTTGATGACCTAGAGCTTGTCTTGGAAATAACCACAAGCTCTAGAACCTCACATGGATAAAAGCCAAATAAGAACCAAGCAAGATAATGCCAAGTATGCAAAGGTTTGAGCTCTCTCCGAACGATACAATTAAGTTACTCACTCGAGAGCCCCTCTTGATAGTACGGCTACCAATCCTATAATCCGGTCTCCAAACTAACACACGAGACCGGTAGAAGAGAAAACCTATCAAGAACAAACCTTTGCCTTGCAATCCACTTGAGCTAGATGATGACGGTCTTGACACCCTCAAGTTGGACTATCTTTCTTGATTGCGCTTGCTCGACCTATCTTGAACTTGCGCTTCGACTTGATCAACATTGCACTTCATCTTCTTCCTTCTTAATGATGATGTCTTGAGAATGCACATGAGAGTTCACTCCATCATCTTATCCCTCAAGACACACTCCATAGGCTCAACTCCCTTAGACCAATCTTCGGATCACTTCTTGAATAACACCTTGGTCATTGAATAATCTTCTTTATCTTCATCTTCTTACACCCTTGAAACCAACATATGGCTCAAGCATTGTCTACGGACAAGTCCTATAAATATAACTCAATGCAAACATTAGTCCATAGGGATTGTCATTAATTACCAAAACCACACATGGGGGCACATGCTCTTTCAACTGCGGCTTAGGCTTTTTCATGTCATGCTTGATGTCTTTTTGATAGTATGCTTAGTGGTTTTGCTGTAACATGACTTGTCTCAAATAACTGAGATTGCTTAATGAGCCTTTGAAAAAATCATGCGTTTTTTTAATTATTTGGAAGCATTATTTTGGTTTGCTCCTTTGATGCTTTATTTGGGTTGACTTGGCGCATGCTTACACCATGTTGACTACAAAAATAAGTCGCCTATAGCCTCTATGATCAATTAGTTTTTGACTTTTGATGCCATCTTATGCTTCTTTTAATGTCGCTTTGTCGCTTTGCATGATTATGGCCGTTATTGCTCTCTTAGTTAGTCGCTCCCAGTCTTTTGCTAGCCCTCGCCTTGTACTGAGTATGAGCTCTACTCGTGCATCCAACTCCTAAAAACCAAGTTTGCCAAAGTGTCCACCATACATACCTACTAGCAATTTGCTATTCCAAGTAAATTTGACTTGCTTTTATTTTCTCTTCAAATTAAACTCTTACCAGTGTTATGCGAAAATTGGTCAGTAAAGCTCTCACGAACCGGAAGGCACACTTTACTTTTTCTTGTTCTTATTAATTTGACATTGTGGTCTCTTATGTTGAGTTGTTATGCTTGCAAGTTGTAAGTTGGATACTAGCCCAACCATGCTGTCATGGGGCAAGCTTTCAACATTGCACTTCTTATTTAAGTTGATATCGTGATCTTTTGTTTATGGATGCCTGCGGTGTGAAATGAATTGGGAATCTTGCGGGGATCATGGAGTTTGTATATGTGCTAGGGAAACGCCTGGGCCGCCAATCTAAGCCATGCATAATTCATGGTGGAAATTTGCAGCATACCCATGGTGGACATTCGACGACGCATCTCACAATAAAAAGCTATACAAATGGTAAATAAAAGAGATGTCGAGGTGTTCATTGTCTGCTTGTCCTGTCATTTTGATGTGGGCTTGTTCCATGTCATCGGGCATGGAGGTACCCCGTTGGCGGTTCTCGATGATACATATATACTTACAATGACAAGAGCCTTGCTTGGGACTCTAAGTTGCGTAGCATGAGGTTTGGGTACTCGTATTCACGGGACACGAGGTTTTCAACTTATGATTTGTCAAGCATATGCATCACAATTATTCTCGCATTAACTTTAACCATTCAAGATGCTTATGATGGGGGCAATGAGAGCTCAAAGCCGGTAAGTACCATAATTTTTGAAGGTTATAAAACTTGCAATCACTGCTTCCCTCCGCGAAGGGCCTTTCTTCTACTTTTATGTTGAGTCACCACCTTCTATCTTTATGCACCATTAAGAGAGCATAGTTGTCATTCTTAGTATAATGTGCATTGTCCCAAAGTTTTCATTGATTGATTCATATTGTTGGTTTCACTTGTTCTTAAATTATTTGTATCTAGTCGCCCTCTTAAACTTGAAGGTGTCCTATACATTTATGTTTTGCTCTCTATGAAGGACAAGCTGAAAACCATTTGTATGTTTTTCCTTATGATTTGAACACACGTTTGACTTTCATTGTTTCATTTTCATGATCTTTTGTTTGTGTTCATTTGCATGTTATAACATGGTTGCTAAGTTTCTATTATCAAGATTATGTCTTTCATGCCCATGTTTTAAGTTCTTTGATCTCAGCACTCAATGCTTTACCTATATGATTAAGATTGTGTAGGTGCATGTCACCTCAAAAATTATTTCTTTTGTTATCACTTACCTACTCGAGGACGAGCAGGAGTTAAGCTTGGGGATGCTGATACGTCTCAAACGTATCTATAATTTTTGATGCTCCATGCTTGTTTTTACACCATTTGCCTTGTGTTTCGTTACACTTCATGGCACTTTTATGCGATTTCCGGAACTAACCTATTGACAAGATGCCACAGTGCCAGTTCCCTGTTTTTTGCTGTTTTTGTGTTTCAGAAAAGCTACACAGGAAATATTCTCAGAATTGGACGAAACAAGTTCCAGAAGTTTTATTTTCCCTGGAAGCTTCCCAAAGACCGAAAGAGAGCCGGAGGGGGGCCAGAGGCCGCCCTCACACGTAGGGGCGCAGCCCAGCCCCGGGCCGCGCCCACCTGGTGTGAGGAGCCCCTGGTTGCCTCCTGACGATGCCCCTTCGCCTATATAAAGCCTCGGGACGGAAAACCCTAAGGGAGTCGGCGAAATTTCTAGAACAGTTCCGCAGCGCCGCCGCCGTCGAAGCCAAATTTTGGGAGACAGAAGTCTCTGTTCCGGCACCCTGCCGGGACAGGGAAGTGCCCCTGAAGCCATCTCCATCGGTCTCCATCGCCGTCTCCGCCGTCTCCATCGACCTCACCGCCATCTCCATCAACCTTGCTGTCTCCTATGATGAGATGGGAGTAGTTCATCCCCGGGGCTGAGGGCTCTACCGGTAGCTATGTGGTTCACCTCTCTCTCCCATGATGTGATCTTTATGTGATCGTGAGCTTTATATCATGTTGAATAAGTAGATGTTACTCTTCTTCATTATGTGTACTCTAGTGTGTTATTAAAGTAATCTATTCCTCCTGTCATGGTGTAACGGTGACAGTGCGTGCATCGTGGTGGTACTTGGTCTAGGCTACGATTGTGATCTTTTATGGATTATGAGAATAATTATCACTATGATAGTATTGAAGTGATCTATTTCTCATTTCATGGTGTAATGTTGACAGTGTGTGCACCGTGTTAGTACTTGGTCTAAGTTGCAATAATATCTATCTTGAGTTGTGATTTGATTTGGATATCTCTATGAGTGGTGTTTGTCAAGTACTTGATGAACTTTGAGGATTGCTTCGTAGCCCTACGCAATGATTAGTGTTATTCAATAGGAGAGTAATTCAGAGTACCATAGTGAAGAGAAGTTATCTATTGGTTCAATTATGTTATATTTGTTGGGAGTGTGTCCACTAGTGAAAGTATGATCCCTAGGCCTTGTTTCCAAGCATTGCACACCGTTTACTTCCTGTTTTGTTACATGTTTGCTCGCAGCGATACTTATTTCATATCACAGTTACTGCTTATAATCATCCATGCCACTTGTATTTCACTATCTCTTCGCCGAACTAGTGCACCTATACATCTGACAAGTGTATTGGGTGTGTTGGGGACACAAGAGACTTTCTGTATCGTAATTGCAGGGTTGTTTGAGAGGGATAGCTTTGACCTCTTCCTCCCTGAGTTCGATAAACCTTGGGTGATCCACTTAAGGGAAACTTGCTGCTGCTCTACAAACCTCTGCACTTGGAGGCCCAACACTGTCTACAAGAACAGAAGCGTGTGTAGACATCATTTATCACGAAGGTAAGACCCCGGGATCCATCCTGTGTGGCCTGGTATACGCACATGGATGCGCTCTGCTGGTATGTATCCGTGTCTACAACGCGAAGAAAATCCTGGTGGACGCACTGGGTACCTTGAGAATCACTGGGATTCATTCTTTGTAAGTCCTAAATGCGGCAAAAGAGTGGGTTTGACCGGTATCCCGAATTCAAGTCCAAGGGGATTGAATTTGAAGTAGGTGACAAGTATCTGTTCCGGCAGTTAACTGACCTCTTGATCCGTCAGAGTTGTCAGGCTTGTTCATCAAAACCCCTTACGAATATTATCATGAAAATAAGTCGAAAGACCAAGTTGAAGATTTGAAGATATGAAGAAGTCGAAGAATTGATCAAGTCGAAGATTTAAAGATTAGAGATTCAACCCGAATCTGCAATTCTGGTAGAATCTCAGGGGCTACTGACAAGGGTATAGCTAATAAAGCCCGTTAGTTGAGTACCCCTGAGGCCCGTTAAGCTAGGCCCAATTGTAATGATAGTCGAGATATGAGTTCTTACCATATGTCGATATTGTAATTTGTATCGGACCCTACCCGATCCTCGAGACCTGGCCACCTATATATAGGGGCCAGGAGGGGACGATGTAGGCCAGATTGAAAGCAAGCCAGGTTCAACACCCAAGTTTACTTTCGATATACACCTATTTCGACTAACCTTACCTTTGAGTTCATCCGACACCCTGTCTCCCTGATCCTAAGTCCTTCATCTAGGACATTTGTCGAGTTAACCCTCGTCGCTCGCTTTGAGATTCTCCTAGATCAATATAATGAGTCTCTCAAACTTAATGATAAAAATGAGGAATGCATCTTTGAGCTAGAAGGGCATGCTCGTGAGTATGCCGATGAAATTGCCACACTCACTCAATCCCTTGAGGTTGAGCAAGACCTAAGGATGGCACTTGAGGCATCCAAGTTGGGTCTTGAAGAGTCTCATAATTTGGACATTGCTAGGCTTAAAAGTGATCGAGATATTGCTCAATCCGTTGCTAATGAACTTAGGTTGCAAAATGAAAAACTTAATCTTATAATTGCTAAAGAAGCAACCAAGCTCCCTTCTAGCACTTTTGTTGCAAGTACTTGTCACACTAACCCTCTTTATGAGAAAGATCCCCCCAATGGTGACACAAGGCTTGATGAGCTTTTGAGTGCTCAAAAGCAACATGGTGATAAGACCGGAATTGGTTTCATCTCCAAGTCTAAGAAGAAGAAGAACAAGAAGAAGAACAACAAGAAGACGAAGTTCTTTGTGCCTACTCCTCCTCCTAAGAAGCGCATCCTAAATGACATATGCTTTGATGAGGATGGCAATGTTTTTGAGGAGGAGGGAGAGCTTGTGAAGGAGGTGGTTGGGAATGCCAAAAAGGCAATGCCCAATCACAACGACTTTGCGGGAAAATATAACCATTCCTATGTTCTTCGCCGTGCTTATGATGGGCATGTTTATGCCAAATTTGTTGGTTCGCCTAATGAAGGCATTGCTTGGTCTATTTGGGTTCCTAAGACCATTGTCACTAACAAAAGAGGACCCATTGAAAAATGGGGACCTAAAAACAAGACTTGATTTCTTGTAGGGCTTTGCTTTCGATGCGGGACAATAGATAATTGATAGTGGTGCTACCAATCATATGTCCGGAAGCAAAGAGTTGGTGAAGGAGCTTCGCACCGGTCCATCTAGTGCGGGCTACGTCACCTATGGAGACTCCTCAAGGTCAAAGATATTGGGTCTTGGTAAAGTTGTCATTTCTCAAAATGTTACCGTGGAAGATGTCATGCTTGTTGAGACTCTCTCTTATAATTTACTTTCCGTAGCTCAACTTGCCGATATGGGCTTTGCAACTTTCTTTGATGTTGGGATTGTGGTTCTTTTGTGGAGCAAGTCTCTTAAAGTAGCTTTTGTTGGGCATGTTGAAAATGGCTTATATGTGATTGACTTCTCGGAGAAGGTCACTAAAGCCGCAACTTGCCTAATGGCTAAAGTTGACGTGGGATGGCTTTGGCATCGCCGGCTAGGCCACGTCAATATGAGAACTTTGCAAAGTCTCTACAAAGGTAACCACATTCTAGGACTAACCGATCTAACATTTGCCAAAGATCGTGTGTGTAGAGCTTGCATTGAAGGAAAGATGCATGAACTTCCTCATCCTAGCAAGATGATCATTTCTTCTAAGAGGGTCTTAGAGCTCCTCCACATGGACCTCTTTGGCCCTCCATCTCACGCAAGTCTAGGAGGAAAGAAGTATTGCTTGGTGATTGTTGATGACTACTCAATATATACATGGGTCTACTTCTTCAAGCACAAATACGAGACCCAACAAACCGTCAAGGACTTCGTCAAGGAAGTGGAACGTCAATATGGGCAAGATATCTTGATGATTCGAAGTGATAATGGGACGGAGTTCAAGAACTACACAGTGAATGAATTCTTGAGTGATGAGGGAATACATCATCAATACTCGACTCCCTACACTCCGCAACAAAATGGTGTAGCCGAGCGGAAGAACCGAACCTTGATGAACATGGCTAGGACAATGTTAGCGGAGTTTAAGTCTCCGTATAACTTTTGGGCCGAAGCTATCAATACCGCTTGTCATGCTTCTAACCGGCTATATCTTCGCAAGGGCTTGAACAAGACTCCGTATGAGATCATCACCGGCAACAAGCCTAATATCAAATAATTTCGATTATTCGGTTGTAAGTGCTTCTATCTTAGAAAGGGTGTTCATTTGTCCAAGTTTGACTCTAAAGCTCTTGAGGGTATCTTTGTTGGGTATGCCGCCGAATCTCATGCTTTTAGAATCTTTGACAAAGAGTCCGCTCGTGTTGTTGAAGTTTTTAACGTGAGATTCGACGAGAATGACGGCTCCCGTGTGGAGCAAAGTGGTGTTTGTGATGTGGGTGACGAAATACCTCCTCAAGCAATAAGAAGAATGGGTGTGGGTCATCTCATACCCGTTGAGGAACACCTTTTGGCGGAAGGAGAAGGACTATGCTCTACTCAAGTGGAGCCTTCACCTTCACAAGCTCCACAAGCTTCACAAGGTCCGATTGATGCTAACCAAAGACAAGCTCTAGACCCTCACTCAAGCGAGCAAGGCCAAGATCAAGACCAAGTGGACGGTGGTGATTCTTCACCAATGGTAGATCAAGGCCAAGCTCAAGATGATGAGCATGCTCATGTTGACGATCAAGCTTGTTTGACACGAAAAGTAATTAAAACGCGGGCGTGCCAGTGTACCTAAATACACAAAAATAAATATAGGGAAACATGCATTTTATTAATCTCGTCACGAGAAACAAAATTACAAGATCCCTTGAGATATGCGCTCCGTGGCCTGCTGGCGTGGCCAACATGACTAGGCGATTGTGGAGTTCTGGTTCACGGGGCCTTGGAAAGCTCTCGCTTAATTACGTCTATGGGTCAAGCCCACAGATTACCTCCGATTAAGCTGCTGCAATGGTCGTCGTCTTCGGTCTCGTCTTCTCCAGGATGGCGATGATGGTGTGGTGGTGATGTAGAAGGGTAGAGCGGTACGTCCGTCGCTCCGGCGATGCTTAGCCGTATCCCTCCGGCTTGTCGATGTCCGATGATGAAGATGTGGGCGGCCTTCGCCTCGTCGGTGCCAGGCTTGGTGGTATCCGCCTTGTCGGTGTCGGACGGGGTGACTTGCCTTTGCCTCGTCGGCAAAGCAAGTTCTAGTTTGCTTCATCGAAGAAGGACATGTCGGTGGAGTATGGCTTTGCATTGTTGGTGCTTGGACGATGTCGATGATGCTAGTATGCATGTCGAAGTAGACTTGATGTGAACGCCACCCCGCGTTGGCGGGGAGTCCGTGGCTCCGTGAAGGTGTCGGTGTAGACAACGCTTTGCCGTGCGCGCGTCCAATGGTCACCAAGCGTGCCGTCATGGCGGTGGGCTCGATGCGGAAGAATAGACAAGCTGACGTCTCATCGGAAGCAGCGCCGACGAGCATCACATGCTCATACAAGTTTATCATACGAAGCTTCAGCTCATACACAAGGTAGAAGCTTAACGTGCGGAGGTCATCACCGAGCTGTATGCTCGCGACCCGCATGTTGTCGTCCTCACTGCAGAGGTAGCGATGACCGTCATGTACGGCGCCGTCGATGGTGCCATAAGGAGAACGGCCCAAGGGCGGCCGGTTTTGTCCTCACCGGAGGAACACCGACGTGCATCACAACGTACTACTGCGGCGCCGGTGCGTATCCCAGATGTCGTGTCCGCGGCGTAGCCACTTGACGTACTGCTCGCTCATCAAAGACCAGCATCGTACATGTATGTATGTACACACACGTACAAACTGCTGGCCGAGAAAACCATACACACGTGCATGTTAGCTTGCTAGCTCGTGGCCGCGATCATACGCCAATTTTCATCTCCGCCGGCCTAGTGTGCCCGGCGCCTGAATTTGCCGTAGCCGGAAGTACATGACTCGCCGGCGCGCATCAAGCAGCCTTGCCGCCGGACTCCTTGATCAGCATTATATGCATATGCAAGTGGGCACATGCACGTAGCCGGAGAAAACATGCACGTGCATGCCTCCTATATGAATCGTGAGCCAGCTAGTTCTAGCTCATGGAGGGCGTCGTGCGCGAGTGCACCCAGACGAAGGTCTTGAGAAGAACCAGCAGCGTGCCCGGACGAAGGGCTTGGAGAAGAACCAGCAGGGTGCCGTCAAAGACCGCCAGCGATTGGCCGTCGGTAACGGCGATGATGTTAGCTGCTTGTGCGGTCATGGCGTGGATGACCACAAACATGGCCGGCGACCCGGCCTGGCGACGGCATGGCTAGGCTTAGCCGTACACCTTGTGGTGGCAAGCTCCGATGCTGCACCCCGCCTCCGCCTCGGCGAGGGAGACACGAAAGTTAGCCCAACAATGCTGATGGTGGCTGGGAGCTTCACGTAGGTGAGCCCCAAGCCATATGGAAGTCTCTCCCGGCACACTTGGTGAGAGGACGCGGCGGTGTCCAGGAAAGACGTGTGTGGCCATGGGTTCGCATCGACGAACCCTGACCCGCCGATGGCGCCTTCGTCGGCAGGCATGCTCCGTGCCGCTGCCCCCGGCGGCATGCGCGATGAGCCGGTGATAGGTCCGAGATAGATGATGAAGGTTAGAGGTTCGCATCGGCAAACCCCACCGACGGTGTCTCCGGTGAGCGCCTCCATATGCGCGGTAGAGACGACACACGAGAGCGTGCGCTAGCACACTCCCGTATATTGGCGATCGCTCCATGGCACCGGCCGCACCTCGGCCAACACGGTAGGGCGGCGTCCAGCCGCACCTTGGTTAGCCCATGCGTTGACGCACCTCGAGACGGAGAGAGGAGATGAGGTAGACGAGGGCCGTCCATGGACAAGCTCTCATCCACCATCGGCCACGCCTTGGTCGACACGGCACCACCATGCTAGATGCAAGAAGAAACACATAGATTAGATCATTATCTCACCGCGCTGGCGTAGATGACCAACATGATTTCCGAAACGAGCTTTTGCTAGCTTGCAATGCGTCTGTGGTTGTCCTCCTCTCGGCCACCTGCGCGAGAGGAAGGGCAGACTTCACGTGGCGTCTGGTCTGAGATTAGATCTCAAGCAAGCCGCTGCTTGTTCTTCTTCCGGCTGGTTCAGCATGAGGCGTGCGTGGGGTATTTGCGTCTGCTCTCCTGGCGTGGTTCTGTCTATCCTCCTCCACCAAGATCTGAAATATGACAATAAAAGAAAGGATCTAAAGATTATGGAAAGAAGAACGTGCTAGCTCTTGAAGGCCATGCACGAAGGCTAGAACTTCTTGGGTGCATGCTTGCTCGACTGGAGTTGTGATCTCCATCACCGTCGCCGTCAAACGCGACAGCCAGCAAGATGCGGCTCTAGCCAAAGGCAACATGGTCAGCGCGACATACGCGCCGGGACCTCCGGCTTGGTGTTGATCGGAGGTGGCCGGAAACACCGCCACCCATGCTACGCCCATGGGTGCACGGGCAGCGGCAGCTTGAGCACCTCGTCATCGCTGCCACCATGAGCACGCCACGGATCTCCGCAGACACGTGCGGCTGTCGCCGCGCCGCCATGGACGCGTCCATCTTCGGCTGATTCTACATCATAGACAACACACCGGCCAGCATAGCTCTGCCTAAGCCTGCCGGTGCGATGCCGTCCTCCGTCTGCAGATGCGTGTTAGAATTCGCCCACGGATCAATCACATGAAACTAGACAAACACACACGGAGACTACTTTTTATCGCCAAGCGTGCGTATCGCATGCTTTAAACTTTTTCTTTATTTCTTGTTTTTCTCCGGTGTTGCGATGTTACAAATCCATGGACTGAACGTGTATATATACACGCACAGCACCGACCTATGATTTCCTATATCTAAACCGACTGAAACTTATCCTACCTGGCGTACGTTAGCTAGCTTTAGGAAACTAACTACGAGACCTACACGAACTCGAGTTGCACCAAATAGACTCACGTACAAAGCAACCTAGACTAGGATACAAACTCATGTACGGGAACTACTCGGATAACTCTAATACTGATCAGGTAAGATTATGCTAACAATCTCTCCCTAATCTTGACTCTTGGTCTTTCGTGCTTCCTCCGATCTTGACATCTTGCAGATCCGCGTCTTGTCAAGTTCTCGCACCACGACAAGTCAAATTGGCTCTCCCGAATTTTAACTTGGCGAATTTACGGAACAACTTAAGTATGATCTGGACTACACCGCCCCCTCATACTTCAACTTGATCCTCTCCTCAAGACACATAGATGACCACGCTTCAACTGCAACACATCCTCATGAAGATAAGCACTTGGACACAACGACGACTCACGGACTTGACGTCGACTCGACGTGCCAACTCGTATGCCCATCACTCCTTGACACATACTCTCCCGGACGATGATCTTCATGAGACTCCCGGCACCGCACCTCGGCACCACCTCTCCCATCAACGATCATCCTCGTCCGCCGCCTTCCCGACGACAATGCCTTGTCGTCCCCTCCATGTTGCTCCACCGAACGACGATCACACGCCGTATCGCCCATGACGGCGTGCTCGCCGTCTCCACCCGGTCGCTCCGCCGACCGGCGTTCGCCCGCCCTGAGGCGCTAGTAAGGTCGCCTCCCCGGGGCAAGCGTAGCTTCAAATCTTCGACCTCGCTCTGATACCAATTGTTGGAATTCGCCCACAGATCAATCACATGAAACTAGACAAACACACACGGAGACTACTTTTTATCGCCAAGCGTGCGTATCGCACGCTTTAAACTTTTTCTTTATTTCTTGTTTTTCTTCGGTGTTGCGATGTTACAAATCCATGGACTGAACGTGTATATATACACGCACAGCACCGACCTATGATTTCCTATACCTAAACCGACTGAAATTTATCCTACCTGGCGTACGTTAGCTAGCTTTAGGAAACTAACTACGAGACCTACACGAACTCGAGTTGCACCAAATAGACTCACGTACAAAGCAACCTAGACTAGGATACAAACTCATGTACGGGAACTACTCGGATAACTCTAATACTGATCAGGTAAGATTATGCTAACAATCTCTCCCTAATCTTGACTCTTGGTCTTTCGTGCTTCCTCCGATCTTGACATCTTGCAGATCCGCGTCTTGTCAAGTTCTCGCACCACGACAAGTCAAATTGGCTCTCCCGAATTTTAACTTGGCGAATTTACGGAACAACTTAAGTATGATCTGGACTACACCGCCCCCTCATACTTCAACTTGATCCTCTCCTCAAGACACATAGATGACCACGCTTCAACTGCAACACATCCTCATGAAGATAAGCACTTGGACACAACGACGACTCACGGACTTGACGCCGACTCGACGTGCCAACTCGTATGCCCATCACTCCTTGACACATACTCTCCCGGACGATGATCTTCATGAGACTCCCGGCACCGCACCTCGGCACCACCTCTCCCATCAACGATCATCCTCGTCCGCCGCCTTCCCGACGACAATGCCTTGTCGTCCCCTCCATGTTGCTCCACCGAACGACGATCACACGTCGTATCGCCCATGACGGCGTGCTCGCCGTCTCCACCCGGTCGCTCCGCCGACCGGCGTTCGCCCGCCCCGAGGCGCTAGTAAGGTCGCCTCCCCGGGGCAAGCGTAGCTTCAAATCTTCGACCTCGCTCTGATACCAATTGTTGAAATTCGCCCACAGATCAATCACATGAAACTAGACAAACACACACGGAGACTACTTTTTATCGCCAAGCGTGCGTATTGCACGCTTTAAACTTTTTCTTTATTTCTTGTTTTTCTCCGGTGTTGCGATGTTACAAATCCATGGACTGAACGTGTATATATACACGCACAGCACCGACCTATGATTTCCTATACCTAAACCGACTGAAACTTATCCTACCTGGCGTACGTTAGCTAGCTTTAGGAAACTAACTACGAGACCTACACGAACTCGAGTTGCACCAAATAGACTCACGTACAAAGCAACCTAGACTAGGATACAAACTCATGTACGGGAACTACTCGGATAACTCTAATACTGATCAGGTAAGATTATGCTAACAATGCGATCGAGGTCGCCTTCCGCTCTGCCTCCTTGCCTCCCGCTCCTCTTGTGCGTCGGCTTTATATAGGTAGCCCCAAGTCGGTTGGAAGAGTTTGGCTGCCGCACGGCGCCTGAAAATCTGTTCCGATACGATCTATCAAAGCTGCAATACTTGTACCATACGATAGATGGGGTATGCCAATTTCTACACGGCGCACGTCAGGTGTGCTGCTTCCGCCTAACGATCGGACTTTGAAAGCCCATTAGCTAATCACGGAAAAAGGGTTCAGCTCAGGGAACATGTATACGTATGTATACATGCAGCTGATCATGTGCACCAAGAATGACAAGCTAGCTAGCCAGCTCATTTGAACGTACACACTTTGGATAATCATACCTTTTGTATAATAATTTATCAAAATTGTAAACTGTTTACACCAGTGTAAAGTGGATGATGAACTCTACCAAATGAGCCCAATATCATATATGAATTCTTTCATAAATTTTAACACATGGTGGGACCCACACGTCATAGAGAGGACTGTATTAATCCATATGTGTATTACGAATTTTCAGTACAGTACAAAAACTCGTCAAACAAATGCCCCCACACCAAGTCGAGTTCGAATGCGAAGCGAATCGAGCTTGGCTTGGTGTAGAATTTTCACTTCTGAGAAGTTAGACGTAAGAATAAAAATTGCTGTTGTCTGGTTTTGAAGCCACGTACATTAACCCTATATTAGTACAAAATACCATCAAACAAATGCCCCCACCGAGTTGAGTTGGAGCGCGAAGCGAAACAAGCTCGACTTGGTGAGAATACAATTATCAACAAACTGGCGCAATAATTTTGTGCAGCCATCGAGTGTGAACCCTATTTAGTGTGAGGGCTCACATATGATTTATATGTGTAGGGGAAGCATTCTCCCAGACTTGGCGAATCATCGTGCCTAGGCCACTTGGTTAGGTCGTATAGCTGCCACGACGCCTACCAACCAAGCATCTTCATGTCATCCTCAGTTTACGGCGAATGCCATGCCGCTCATTGAAGGCGTTTATCGATCAAATCGGGACCGTTGTGCTGCCACGGTGCCAGCCGAGATGATCGAAGGGTTTCACAGCTTCACGCTAGCCGCACTGGCGCGCTACACTGCTCCCAATGTCCAGCCTGGTGTAGACATGTGGACAAGGTATCGGAACGCCCCTCGATAACATGTCCATTTGTGCCCCGTGCTGCATCGGAATGCAGGCTGTGGAATGATGAAGGTGCATCCCATCGAAGTGGATACTCGAAGGCATAGTGTTGCCCCCGTTGCCGTTGTAGAAGAATGGTAATGTCGACTTCCGAGGGATGACATGCCCTCGTAGTAGGGTGAGTGCCGACTTGTCGGTGATGAAGGTTGCTGTCGTGCCGGCATGCCATCGGCGAAGTGACCATTGCCCCCAGCTTTGTCGCTGAGGGATGATGCCAAGCTAGTGACGCCATCGCCGAAACTTGATGTCGAGACGAAACACCATAGGGAAGGAGAGGGCGTTGCCCCCAGATCCCGTGGTAGGTTGTTGGTGATGAGATGAAGGGCGTTGGCGCCGCCCTTTGGCAACCATAATGGTACATGACGTGAGTTGTTATTGTAGGTGTGTGGGCACGTGAGTGCCACTCCCCTTGGCATGAACTCTTAGCTATACCTGCATAGCATTATTTGGACAAGGCAAGCTAGAAAACCAAATAGATGCAATGGCTTTTGTGTCAAAGGATCAAAAAAATAAAAGAAAAACAAAAGGTTGGTGGTTTTTTTTTAAAAAAAGGTTGGCTTTTCCGGCATACACTAGCTATGAGTGTGACATCAGAAAAGGCTGCCGAAGGACTCAGTCACTGGGAACCGTCGAAAGACCATGACGGTCTTGGACCACCAACTCTTCCTTGTGTGTGTGTGTGTGTGTGTGTGTGTGTGTGTGTATGTGTAGTGTATATGAGGATGATGTGCTTGTGATGCTCTCGAGAGGCAGCAGAGCGTCGTACTCTAGCCCAGCAGGGCAACGAGTAGCCCCACAACTCCACCATGCTCTCTTCCGTGCCTCAAGAACCCAAAGGCATGGGTGAGGTGAAAGAAGGGTAGGCGGTTTTAGGACAACGGCTTGAAAATTTGTCATGCCTTTATTGAGGGGTGGTGAATGGCTACCAACCGCCTTCTTTCCAGTGGTTCCCTTACTGCTTGGGAGTTGCTTCGGGAGTTGATGGAGATTTTCCTTTTGTGAGGACCGCTTGTACGGACACTTTTGTGATGTCCCTTAACTTCATGAGGCTTGAAGAACTTGCTCTTTTTCCTTTTTTTTTCTTTTTTTTCTTTTTTTCTCTCTTTTTTTTGCGGATTGCTTGGACTTGCTTCGAGGTCATTGGCATTTCCTCGGGGGGAACCACCTTGGGAATTTGGAAGGCAACCATCCACCTTGGTGGACTAAAACCCTCAGGCACATTATGTGTAGCTTTTGGTGGCACACCCCAGGGTTGCCATGTTGGGCTGAGTAGCCCTCCATGATCTTTTCCTAGGGTCTTCCCCAGGGCGTGGTGTCTCTGTGAACCTGAGACACGTCCAGCAGAATGGGGGTGTGGGGTCTCATTTCCGAGAAGTCGCCCAAGTAGTCTTCTCCACTGTCTCTCGGAGCATTTATGTGGTGTGTGGTGTGGGTGTAGGTGCCGCTCCACTTACCATAAGATACACTGTGCTTCCACTAGACGAGTCATAAGGCAGCCAAATCGTCAGTCACAAGCTAAGTATAATAAGGAAAAACCCTTTTTTATAGGACTGTGTAGTCCATAAAAAGGGGAAATAAGAAAATGAGTAAGTCTACATCATGCAACAAGGGATGCATTATATACTTTGGTAGGCGACTGAAAACTCCCCTTCTTGCGAAGCGACAAAAGCGAAGAAAGAAAGCCAAAAGAAGGAGAAAGAAAACCAAAAAATCATGCAAAGTATTTTTTCAAGAACCTTCCGTTGATTGGAGGCATCGGCCGGGCTCCTTGGGGATCGACCAGCTAGTAGGCACCTCCATCGTACGCCTGCTCGATGGCGTCTAGCCCTTCCCATTTTGGCTCGAACTTCCCCCTCGTCTTATGTGTGATGATGATAGGGCGCCGAAGCACGAGGACTAGCTCGCCTTTTCTGAAGACGCGCCGCTTGACGAGCTTGTCGTAGGCTCACACCATGTTTTGGCGATAGAGCTCCAAGTTCTGCAGCGCGTGGAGGCGCTCCTCCTCAAGGGCGTCAAGCTCCTAGTATCGCAGCAGTATTTGCTCGTCTTGTGTAATTTCTTCATGGACAGCCACCTGTAGTGAGGGTAGCTGGATCTCCAAGGGAAGGACTGCCTCACTCCCAAAGACGAGGGAATAAGGTGTTGCTTGGGTTGCGGTACGGACGGTGACACGGTACACCCACAAGGATTCATGGAGACGGTCATGCCAGTCTCTTCGGTGCCTTGTCACCGTCTTCTTGAGTATCTTGCCGAGGGTCTTATTAAAGGCCTCGATAGTGCCATTGGCCTTGTGGGTAGTAGCCGGTGGAGTAGCTCCACTTGATCTTGTACTTCTCCACAAACCTGCGAGGATGATGTCATGCCCCCATAATGAAGGCGGCTCGATATGGCCCATGATGTCACTCCCCGAGCATCAAATGGCCATGAAGGGAATGAAGATGGCGCCAGGCTGCATGCCGGCGGCCTCCGCACCACCGTTGTCGTCTTCTATGTCGACCGCCATGGGAGTTGAGAGTATGCTGGGCTGCACACCGGCAGCCCAACACGGTTGATGTCAGAGTGGCTTGTAGAGGCGACAATGGTGCCGGGCTGGACGCCGGCCGGCCCAAGTCACCAACGACGTCGTCTTGGGCTTCGTCTATCGCATGAGTGGAGATGACGCCGAGCTGCACGCCGGCAGCACCTACACCGACGTCCTTGGCATGGTCCTTGGAAGCGTAGATGGCAGCATTGCGCCGAGCGGCATGCAATTGTCGGCCCCACGACGACCTCAATGGGGTTCATGGAAGCATAGATGATGCTAGGCTACACGCTGGCAACTTTACCAACAAGATCTTCGCCGTGGTTGGCGGGAGTAGGGATGGCGCCGGGCTGTGCGCCAGCAGCCCCGCCATTGTCGTTTCATCATGGTTGATGGGAGCAGCTCGCCCCAACGCCGACATCCTTGACGTCGAGCTGGCCCACTGTCGGTAGCTATGGCGGCAACTGCACGTCACACTTGGTACGGAAACATTGTCAACCTTCTTTCGTTATCGCCTTATCAGCACCTTGGAACACAGCATGATCCAACGCCATGTGCAAACTCCACTAGAATCACACATGCATGCATGATTCTTGCTGGGTATACGTCTAGCTGGCTCATGTATACACATGCGCAGCTTGCCGGGTAAAACATGCATGCACACGGGCTCCAACATCCAGCCGGCTAGCTAGCTAGCTTACTGCGGCATCGTGCATGTGCACCCTTGGATGGAGGACTTGAAGATGAGCCGGAAGAGTGCCGCCAAAGACGACCTGGCACCACAACATTCCACCGACTTAAATGGCGGACGGTGGAATCGCTGGCCTCCGCTAAAGCTCCATCACGAGCCGCGTGACAGAAGCTAGAGGGAGATAACGATGAATATGTTGTACGCTCACGCGACCATGATGTGGATGGCCGCAAACTTTGCCGGTGATCCGGCCCGGCGATGGCACGGCCAGGCTTATCCGCACACCTCGTGGTGGCGAGAGCTAATGCCGCACCTCGCTTCTGCCTCGACGTGGGAGACACGGAAGGCAGCCGGATGATGATGATGATGCCGAGTGTACGTCAGGCTAGACGTGGATGATCGTGAGCTCAACGGTGAGCTTCGCCCCGCTGACGGCACCTCCGTCAACAGCGCTGCTTCACTTGCCCAAGAACCTCGCGTTGGCGAGCCCCAAGCCATATGGATGCCCCCACCGGTGAGCGCATGATGTGGCTGAGGTAGTGTCCATGCTAGACGCATGTGGTCGTGGATTCGCAACGGCGAACCCTGACTTGTCGACGGCGCCTCCGTCAGCGAGTGTGCACCAAACTCATTGTCGGCGATGTGGTTGAGGTGGATGACTGGGTTCGCATTGGCAAACCCTGGCCCGCCAATAGTGCCTCCATCAGCGCGCATGTGCCAGGCTCCTTGTCGCCGCCCGCTCGGTGGCGAGCACGACGAGTTAGTGATGCAGTCAAGGTAGATGAGGGTTATCATGGGTTCGCATCGGTGAACCCTGACCTCCAAGCCACCGACGACGCTTCCATCAGCGAGCGTGCATCTGCTACACTATCGCTGCCCCCGGTGATGAGCATGACGAGTTGGCAACATGGCCAAGGTTAGCCCATCCACGAACGGCGCCTCAAGGCGAAGAGAGAAGATGAGGCGAGCAAGGTCCAAGCATGGACGCGCTCCCGTCCACCATGGACCCTGCCTTGGCCTACTCGGAACCATCATGTCAAACATGCGACGTTTTTGCGCCGTCACAGCCGGCAGCTGCGCCTAGATGTATGCATCATCGACAACACCGGCCAGCACACACCCGTGCTTCCTTGGAGTCAAAGTCGATCGCAAGACTCCGCCTGCGGTGCCGTGCTCTTGTATGTGTCGGCAACACCGACGCCAGAGAGTACAACTCCGCTTGACCGGTGCAGCGCAAAGCGAGCGCGAGGCTCTCCGCCCGTTCTTCTTCGTGGAATCTGGTAGATGAGATAGATAGGGACAAAATAATCAGCTGAACACATACCATGCATCTAGTTTTCTTGATTGCATTGCGCACATGCCGCCATGCATGCTGGATGGATGCGCGTGTATCGCCAGTCGCTGGCCAGGACAGCTCCACAGGCATGGCGCAGTGGCGCCGGAAACCCGTGCGGTGCACTACCCGCGCTAGGCTCTAGACCTCCTCCATGTAGATGCGATCGAGGTCGCCTAGCTATGCCGCCTGGCACAGCTCCGCGGCCCGCCCACGACGCGGCCTAAAGCTGGTTCCATCTCTCCCGCCCACTGCTGGCCACGTCTTGGCTAACATGACGCCACCATGGTTCCTATGAATGGTTAGCATGTAGCGTATACCCCCAGAATCTTGGGATGCATGGTCGTGGGAGATTCATGGCCGAGGTCGAAGAAGCTCGCCTTAGCCCATGCACTTATTGTGGGGTGCCCCCACAATATTGAGCTAGTATAGGTTGATGAAGCTCAACTTGGTGCATAGATGACATCTCCTTGATTTAGGAGATGCCCCCATACTACCGTCTTGTATTTTTGGAGAAGAGCCTGGAGACGAAATCGACAACCATTGTTGCGCAACAAAGATGGGAGGAGAACCAGGTCCCACCGGGCGTGTCAATTTGTTTGACACGAAAAGTAATTAAAACGCGGGCGTGCCAGTGTACCTAAATACACAAAAATAAATATAGGGAAACATGCATTTTATTAATCTCGTCACGAGAAACAAAATTACAAGATCCCTTGAGATATGCGCTCCGTGGCCTGCTGGCGTGGCCAACATGACTAGGCGATTGTGGAGTTCTGGTTCACGGGGCCTTGGAAAGCTCCCGCTTAATTACGTCTATGGGTCAAGCCCACAGATTACCTCCGATTAAGCTGCTGCAATGGTCGTCGTCTTCGGTCTCGTCTTCTCCAGGATGGCGATGATGGTGTGGTGGTGATGTAGAAGGGTGGAGGGGTACATCCGTCGCTCCGGCGATGCTTAGCCGTATCCCTCCGGCTTGTCGATGTCCGATGATGAAGATGTGGGCGGCCTTCGCCTCGTCGGTGCCAGGCCTGGTGGTATCCGCCTTGTCGGTGTCGGACGGGGTGACTTGCCTTTGCCTCGTCGGCAAAGCAAGTTCTAGTTTGCTTCATCGAAGAAGGACATGTCGGTGGAGTATGGCTTTGCATTGTTGGTGCTTGGACGATATCGATGATGCTAGTATGCATGTCGAAGTAGACTTGATGTGAACACCACCCCGCGTTGGCGGGGAGTCCGTGGCTCCGTGAAGGTGTCGGTGTAGACAGCGCTTTGCCGTGCGCGCGTCCAATGGTCACCAAGCGTGCCGTCATGGCAGTGGGCTCGATGCGGAAGAATAGACAAGCTGACGTCTCATCGGAAGCAGCGCTGACGAGCATCACATGCTCATACAAGTTTATCATACGAAGCTTCAGCTCATACACAAGGTAGAAGCTTAACGTGTGGAGGTCACCACCGAGCTGTATGCTCGTGACCCGCCTGTTGTCGTCCTCACTGCAGAGGTAGCGATGACCGTCATGTACGGCGCCGTCGATGGTGCCATAAGGAGAACGGCCCAAGGGCGGCCGGTTTTGTCCTCACCGGAGGAACACCGACGTGCATCACAACGTACTACTGCGGCGCCGGTGCGTATCCCAGATGTCGTGTCCGCGGCGTAGCCACTTGACGTACTGCTCGCTCATCAAAGACCAGCATCGTACATGTATGTATGTACACACACGTACAAACTGCTGGCTGAGAAAACCATACACACGTGCATGTTAGCTTGCTAGCTCGTGGCCGCGATCAGACGCCAATTTTCATCTCCGCCGGCCTAGTGTGCCCGGCGCCTGCATTTGCCGCAGCCGGAAGTACATGACTCGCCGGCGCGCATCAAGCAGCCTTGCCGCCGGACTCCTTGATCAGCATTACATGCATATGCAAGTGGGCACATGCACGTAGCCGGAGAAAACATGCACGTGCATGCCTCCTATATGAATCGTGAGCCAGCTAGTTCTAGCTCATGGAGGGCGTCGTGCGCGAGTGCACCCAGACGAAGGTCTTGAGAAGAACCAGCAGCGTGCCCAGACGAAGGGCTTGGAGAAGAACCAGCAGGGTGCCGTCAAAGACAGCCAGCGATTGGCCGTCGGTAACGGCGATGATGTTAGCTGCTTGTGCGGTCATGGCGTGGATGACCACAAACATGGCCGGCGACCCGGCCTGGCGACGGCATGGCTAGGCTTAGCCGTACACCTTGTGGTGGCAAGCTCCGATGCTGCACCCCGCCTCCGCCTCGGCGAGGGAGACACGAAAGTTAGCCCAACAATGCTGATGGTGGCTGGGAGCTTCACGTAGGTGAGCCCAAGCCATATGGAAATCTCTCCCGGCACACTTGGTGAGAGGACGCGGCGGTGTCCGGGAAAGACGTGTGTGGCCATGGGTTCGCATCGACGAACCCTGACCCGCCGATGGCGCCTTCGTCGGCAGGCATGCTCCGTGCCGCTGCCCCCGGCGGCATGCGCGATGAGCCGGTGATAGGTCCGAGATAGATGATGAAGGTTAGAGGTTCGCATCGGCAAACACCACCGACGGTGTCTCCGGTGAGCGCCTCCATATGCGTGGTAGAGACGACACACGAGAGCGTGAGCTAGCACACTCCCGTATATTGGCGATCACTCCATGGCACCGGCCGCACCTCGGCCAACACGGTAGGGCGGCGTCCAGCTGCACCTTGGTTAGCCCATCCGTTGACACACCTCGAGACGGAGAGAGGAGATGAGGTAGACGAGGGCCGTCCATGGACACGCTCTCATCCACCATCGGCCACGCCTTGGTCGACACGGCACTATCATGCTAGATGCAAGAAGAAACACATAGATTAGATCATTATCTCACCGCGCTGGCGTAGATGACCAACATGATTTCCGAAACGAGCTTTTGCTAGCTTGCAATGCGTCTCTGGTTGTCCTCGTCTCGGCCACCTGCGCGAGAGGAAGGGCAGACTTCACGTGGCGTCTCGCCTGAGATTGGATCTCAAGCAAGCCGCTGCTTGTTCTTCTTCCGGCTGGTTCAGCATGAGGCGTGCGTGGGGTATTTGCGTCTGCTCTCCTGGCGTGGTTCTGTCTATCCTCCTCCACCAAGATCTGAAATATGACAATAAAAGAAAGGATCTAAAGATTATGGAAAGAAGAACGTGCTAGCTCTTAAAGGCCATGCACGAAGGCTAGAACTTCTTGGGTGCATGCTTGCTCGACTGGAGTTGTGATCTCCATCACCGTCGCCGTCAAACGCGACAGCCAGCAAGATGCGGCTCTAGCCAAAGGCAACATGGTCAGCGCGACATACGCGCCGGGACCTCCGGCTTGGTGTTGATCGGAGGTGGCCGGAAACACCGCCACCCATGCTACGCCCATGGGTGCACGGGCAGCGGCAGCTTGAGCACCTCGTCATCGCTGCCACCATGAGCACGCCACGGATCTCCGCAGGCACGTGCGGCTGTCGCCGCGCCGCCATGGACGCGTCCATCTTCGACTGGTTCTACATCATAGACAACACACCGGTAAACATAGCTCTGCCTAAACCTGCCGGTGCGATGCCGTCCTCCGTCTGCAGATGCGATCGAGGTCGCCTTCCGCTCTGCCTCCTTGCCTCCCGCTCCTCTTGTGCGTCGGGTTCTCCTTGCTTTATATAGGCAGCCCCAAGTCGGTTGGAAGAGTTTGGCTGCCGCACGGCGCCTGAAAATCTGTTCCGATACGATCTATCAAAGCTGCAATACTTGTACCATACGATAGATGGGGTAAGCCAATTTCTACACGGCGCACGTCAGGTGTGCTGCTTCCACCTAACGATCGGACTTTAAAAGCCCATTAGCTAATCACGGAAAAATGGTTCAGCTCAGGGAACATGTATACGTATGTATACATGCAGCTGATCATGTGCACCAAGAATGACAAGCTAGCTAGCCAGCTCATTTGAACGTACACACTTTGGATAATCATACCTTTTGTATAATTTATCAAAATTGTAAACTGTTTACACCAGTGTAAAGTGGATGATGAACTCTACCAAATGAGCCCAATATCATATATGAATTCTTTCATAAATTTTAACACATGGTGGGACCCACACGTCATAGAGAGGACTGTATTAATCCATATGTGTATTACGAATTTTCAGTACAAAAACTCGTCAAACAAAGCTCAAGTTGAAGGTCAAGGCGAGGACCAAAATAGTGGTGATGACCAAGTGGCTTCTCAAGAGTCTTTTGAAGAAGCTCAAGCTCGCCGTGCAAGGAAAGTGGAAGATGCTCTTTGCAAGGGTAGCCATACCTTGGATAGTGTGATTGGAAGTGTGAGGAAAGGGGTGTCTACAAGGAGACAATTAGCCAACTTTAGTATCCATCATGCCTTCGTCTCTTGTGTGGAACCTCAAAAGGTGTTTGAGGCACTTGAAAACCCGGATTGGGTAGAAGCTATGCACGAAGAACTCAACAACTTCAAGCGTAACAAAGTTTGGTCTTTGGTGGAGAAGCCCAAGGATTGCCGCAACGTCATCGGAACCAAATGGGTGTTCAAGAACAAACAAGACGCCAATGGGATTGTTGTGAGGAACAAGGCTCGCTTGGTTGCTCAAGGATACTCTCAAGTTGAAGGCATTGACTATGGGGAGACCTACGCTCCCGTGGCTTGCCTCGAGTCAATCCGTATCCTCCTTGCTTATGCTTCTCACCATAATTTTAAGTTGCATCAAATGGATGTGAAGAGTGCTTTTCTTAATGGTCCTCTACATGAATTAGTCTATGTAAAGCAACCCCTGGGCTTTGAGGACCCTCATTTCCTGACCCATGTCTACAAACTCGATAAGGCGCTCTATGGCCTTAAACAAGCCCCACGCGCATGGTACGAGCATCTTAAAGAGTTACTAGTAGACTGTGGGTTTGAAATAGGGCTCATTGATCCAACTCTTTTTACTAAGAAAGTCAATGGGGAGCTTTTCATATGCCAAATTTATGTAGATGATATCATTTTTGGCTCTTCTAACAAAATCTTCAATGATGAATTTGCAAAGCTAATGACAGACAAATTAGAGATGTCCATGATGGGAGAGTTAAAATTCTTTCTTGGCTTTGAAGTTCGGCAATTGAGAGGAGGTACCTTCATCAATCAAGCCAAGTACATCCAAGACATGCTCAAGAAATTCAATATGGACTCCGGAGTTAAAGGAGCCAAAACCCCCATGCCGACAAAGGTTACTCTTGATCTCGATCCTAGTGGTAAAGAGGTGGATCAAAAGCTTTACCGTTCTATGATTGGCTCGTTACTTTATCTTTGCGCATCTAGACCTGATATCATGCTTAGTGTGGGAATGTGTGCACGATACCAAGCTGCTCCAAAGGAAAGCCATTTGATGGCCGTGAAAAGAATCTTTCGATATTTGATTCATACCCCAACTTTTGGCCTTTGGTACCCGAAGGGATCAAGTTTCGAGCTTGTTGGGTACTCGGATTCGGATTGGGCAGGAGACAAAGTGGATAGGAAATCAATTTCCGGGGCTTGCCAATTTCTTGGTAGGTCCTTGGTTAGTTGGTCTTCCAAGAAGCAAAATTATGTGTCTCTCTCCACCGCCGAAGCCGAGTACGTGTCTGCGGCGAGTTGTTGTGCTCAACTCCTTTGGATGCAGCAAACGTTGAAGGACTATGGAGTTCATTGCGACAAGGTTCCACTCTTGTGTGACAATGAGAGTGCCATCAAGATTGCTCATAATCTGGTTCAACACAACAAGACAAAGCACATTGAGATCCGGCATCACTTCATCCGAGACCACGTCAATCGAGGTGATATTAACCTATCTTTTGTAGGTACAAATGATCAACTCGTCAACATCTTCACGAAGCCTCTTGATGAAGCAAGATTCCGAGAGTTGAGGCATGAGTTGAATATCATTGATTCTTGCAATGTGGCTTGATAGTGTGCACTCATTCCCATACGATAGCACATGTTCTAATCTAGATGTGGGCATGGATATAGGGGGAGTGCGGTCCTAATTAATTGGACTATCCCTCCCCCCATAATGCCGAAAGTAATGAAATCATTCTCTTAATATCATTTTGTGATATGTGAGCTTCAATGATGAGTATTGGTTATGGACCCAAGATATATCTTCGCGGTCCAATGCCAAAACACTCATATATGGTGGCTTCGGCCACCGACCTCTTCTTTGAAGAGTTAATTCATTGCAAATCTTTTGTATGTTTTTTTTGAGCTTCTTGTCCTTGATATGGGAAGGCACTTGTGTTGGTTTTTCGATGATTTCTTGCGTTTTGCAACTTCAAGTGCCGAGAACCACTCCATGTTTGTCTTCTATCCTAAGCCCATCTCATCCCAAAACATTCTCTCCATGCACACTAGTCCATTCTTGCTACAAATTTCCTGAGCAAAGGAGTTCCAGGCCGGATTATCCGGGCCACTTTTGGGCCAGATTATCCGGGGGACGGAATATCCGGGCCAAGTTTGGGCTGGATAATCCAGTCCTGCGGTTTGTCCATATAAAAAGGGGGCGTCGGGGTGAACTGCCCACTTTGGCAGTTCTTCCACCTCTGACCCCCTCTCTCTCCACCGCCGCCGCCTGCTCCTCCTCCTGCTCACCGGCACCTCCCCGGCCGCCGGATCCGGCTGATCTCCAAGCCCCGTGCTCTCCTTCTCCTCGGGAACAAGTTCCTCCAAGCAGTTCCTCCAATAGATGAGGGTAAATTTCGCATCTCCTAGCCCTAGTGGTGAAGTTCTTGTGAGATTTATTTGCTTAGATCTTGGAGTCTTAGTTGTTCCCGTGGGTCTTTCCTTGGGCCTTGTTGTATACTCTAGTGATTTACCTAGCCGATCTACGCATTTGACATGTTTGGGCAAGATTTGAGAAAAATTCGCCAGGGGCGGATTATCCGGCCCAGTTTTGGACCGGATAATTCGGCCTAGACCGTGTTTTCTTTTTCTCCCTTGTTGACCATCATTGTCATACGTTCCTCTGCTATATCCATCACTCTAGTGTATTTCCCTGGTACTTGTGTGCATCCTCATCATCGTGCTTCCCACTTCCTCTCTTCACAGGTGCCGGACCGGCCAAGAGGAGTCGTCCTCACTACTTTCGTCCCAATGATGATGGTATCTTTGAAGATAAAGTGTCGATCTGTCGAAAGCAGCGTGAATCCGTCAGAAAGGTCAAGGCAGCCAAAGATGCTAAGAAGGCTGCGAGGGATGCTAAGAAGGCTGCTCAAGCTAACAAAGGAAAGTCTCCAAGAGTCAACTACAAGCAAATGAGCTCAGTTACCTACTCAGCCCTGAGGCAACTTGATTGGTACTCCACCCAGCCGAGGGCAGTTCACATCGAGGACCGTCGTTTCTGGTGTCCAGAGCAGCTTTACATCTATCAGGATATCTTTGCTCCCATGAGTAAGCCTATTCGCCCGATGCACCCCATTGATCTTGGTTACCTGAAGTCCAAGGAGTACTTTGTTCCAGCTGTCCAGGTGGTGGAGAGGCTAGGCCTCACAGGACTTATGACTCTTCAGTGTGACTATGATCCTCAGCTTATTCTGTAGTTCTATGCTACTTTGGCCTTTACTGGGGATGATGACAAGACGTTCAAGTGGATGACTGGGACTCGTTACTGTGAGTCCTCCTTCACTCGGTTTGCTGCTTTGTTGGGCTATCCCTTTGATGGCCCGACGAATCCTGTTAGTCATCGCATTCACACTCCGCTTCCAGTCAACAAGAATCTGCTCTATGATCCGTATGGGCCTAAAGGGATTCCTGGTCAGGTTGCTGGTCTTCTACCTCTGTATGATCTTCTTGTGCGTATCTTTAGGGAGAACATTGCTCCAAGTGGAGGCAACAACGACGCTATCAGAAGCTCTTTGGTGGATCTTCTCATCTTTGCTCATGGTTGTGCTCAGTCTACCGATCCTAATGCGGATTTCTCTCTTGATGTGATGGATTTTATCTTCAATGAGATGTATGATGCTATGGTCAGCAAGGGTTCTCTTCCATATGCTCCTTTCATCATGAGGCTCATCAAAGACACTTGCAAGGATCATGATTTCAGCGAGCAGTGTGTGTCCCACAAGGTTAAGAGGCTCTATGTGAAGCAGTCCAAGCCAGCACCGGCTCCAATTGGTCCAGTTGGTCCAGATTCCTTCATGAGGGATGCTCGTTCTAGTGCCCCAAGTGGCAAGTTTGTGTCCAAGGATGTGTCCAAGAGAGTGAAGAGGTTGAGCTGGTTTCAGAAGCATGTTCTGTGCATAAAGGTTGAGATTCATCGTGAGAACTATGATGCCTACTGTGAGCGCAAGACCATCCTTGATACTTAGCGTGAGATCCTTCATAAGCTAAGTGGGGAACAAGCTGCTCTTTCTCCACCCACTCCTCCCATTGCCTACAACAAGTGGCACTCTGAGACCTATGATTGGGGTGCGATGGAGAGGTCTCTCTTTGTTGGTCGTTCCACTCGTGTTGATGATGAAGATGAAGAGGAAGAGGATGAGGAAGAGGATGAAGAGGATGAGGAAGAGGAAGATGAGGAGGAGGCTAACGATGACTTTGAGGAAGACGAGGACGATGACGATTTTGTGTGATTTCTTGAGGCGTGTAGCATGCTCTTGTCCCTTTTTGGTGTCTTGATGCCAAAGGGGGAGAAGTAGTTCTAGTAGGTCTCTCAGCGGGGATTTGCATTTGGTTTGGGAGCTCAAGCATGTGCTTTTATCATTCTTGAGAGCTTGTGCTTCCGTTTATTTCGTTTGTGCACTTGCCTTTGTCTTGTGCTTGGTGAACTTCCCTAGCCGTTAAATTATTGTGGAACTTGTTAAGTTATTATGCATATTGTGTCTATGTTGTATCCTTGCTTATCTCTAGGGGGAGCTCCAATTGAACTTATGCACATCTTTAGGGGGAGCTCCCTTGTTTATTTGATCACTATACTTGACAAGGGTATAGTTAATAGAGCCCGTTAGTTGAGTACCCCTGAGGTCCGTATAGCTAGGCCCAATTGTAATGACAGTCGAATACGAGTTCCTACCGTATGTCGATATTGTAATCTGTATCGGACCCTACCCGATCCTCGAGACCTGGCCATCTATATATAGGGGCCAGGAGGGGACGGTGTAGGCCAGATTGAAAGCAAGCCAGGTTTAACACCCAAAGTTTACTTTCGACACACACCTATTTCGACTAACTTTACCTTCGAGTTCATCCGACGCCCTATCTCCCCGATCCTAAGTCCTTCATCTAGGACATTTGTCGAGTTAACCCCTCGTCAATTGGCGCCAACCGTGGGGACTTGGGCGTTGGAATCATGAATTCGACGGCTTTTTCGCTTTTAGCCAACAGCAGTTCAGAACTCAACAGAAATCAAGAGATGGAGTTGACAATTGGAAGTTTGAGCATTCTCATTGGGCCATCGGGTTCATCTCGCCTTTCAGATCCGACGAAAAAAGATCCGTCGGCAAGTGAGCCCGAAACAGTAGTAATGATGGAGTATTCCGACGGCTCATCCAGCGAGGTAAACTCGCCGGTCAGCCTAGAAGAGGTGCTAAAAGAAATCAAAGAAGACGATAAAGCAAAGGAAAAACTCGATGCAGGAGTCCAACTCAATGATCTCATGATCTGCCTCGACGATATCTCAGACAAATCAACAGACACATGGAAGACAGGTTTAGAGCTTTCTGAAGATGATGACTCGATCTTTTCAAGCTTCAATAGTAACATCGGCAAACAATGCCAGGTGCTCGCCATTGTAGGAGACAATTCAGAAGAATTCGATGAAAATAACAACCCAGTGTTAAACCCAGCAAATATCGACAGAGGAGCAAATCACCTAGCAGAAGGGCAAACAGTAGAATCCCTCACAGCCAGGGAAAAAATTCGACTATCAGTCGACGAGTGGAAGATAATAAGAGAAGCCGTAGAACACGGCACGCCAATACCATCAAATTCCAGCAAAGACATGCTTTTGGGGTATCATTACGCCCTAAGGCAGCAGGCAAAGCAATTAGCAAAGGAGAGGATAGAGCTACAAAGAAGAAAAGATTCAGCCATTGCAGCTAGCGAAGCTGCTCGGAAAGCACGAAGCGACGCGTCATACAGCAACGCAAGGAAAAATCGTCGACACGGCTCAAGGTACGACAACCTCGAGTACTCCGACAGGCAAAGTATTTCGAAAAACCTCGACTCGTCCTTCCTATCGGTCGACGAGCAGGGGAACATCCTACCAAAAACCCCTGAAGCAGTATTAGTAGCAGCGCAAGCATATCTGCTCACAACTCGACCAAGTCCAGGAGATCCTAGAGAACATATGCATAGAGCAGCATTGAACGGACTCAACATGGTGGGCCACAAGCTATCAGCAAAAGGAGAAGAAGCATATCACCACAAGGAAGTGCACAAAGCAAGGTCACCTCGCCGTGCACAAAGCAGTAAGCACCGATCTCGATCGCCATCACCAAAACAGCACGGTGGAACTCGAAGATCGCGATCCCCAAATGAAAAACGCGACTATGAAGACGACGAAAAAGAAATGGGGGCATCGTGCTTTACCCGCAGGGTTCGTACCACTCCAGTCCCCAAGGGATTCAAGCTACCTCATGATCAGCAAAAGTACGACGGATCACAGGAACCGCAATCATGGCTCGCAGATTACTTACAAGCAGTTCAAATATTAGGAGGAACCAAAGAAACAGCAATGCAAAGTTTGCAACTACACCTCACCGGCGCAGCAAGGTCATGGTTGAGCAAACTAGAGAAAGAATCTATTGGAAGCTGGGAAGACCTCACAAAGCAATTTACAAGCAACTTCAGGTCGACATACAAACGACCAACATCAATAGAAGAAGTCAAAGCATGTGTGCAACAACGCGACGAAACACTGCGGGCATATATCCAAAGATGGAGCCTTATCAAAAATTCAGCAGTCGAAGTTTCAGACGAAAGAGCAATAGATGCGTTCATCATTGGATTAAGGCGAAGAGACCTAGTCGAGGAGATGGGTAGAATCAAGCCGAAAACAGTGTCAGACCTCATGGACATAGCAAACAGATTTGCAGATGGAGAAGATGCGTGCAACAACAAGCGGACGAGATCTCCAGAGGACGACAGAAGAAACAGATATGGAAGTCAAAGGAGACGACCTCGAAATTACGACACCTACGGCTCCCATAGCCAAGTCGCCGCAGGATACAAAGACAACAGCTATCAGGAAAGTGGTCGCAGAAGCTCGAGATATCGAAGCTACGGGAAGGAGGACTATAAAAAGTTCCCTACAAGAGAACCCAGAGAGTACAACCCATCGCCAGAAGATATGCTCAACGGGCCTTGTCATATACACTCAGCGTTCGTCGATGGGAAGCGAGTATCAAGGCACGCAATGAAAGACTGCACAACATTCTTAAAACTACAAGAGGCAGCCCTAAACAAGCAAACCGAAGCAAGGCGACAAGGATTTGAAGGAAGCAACAATCCTCCGGCAAAACAGCAAGGAAACAACGGAGCTCCTCAAGGACAAGACCAGCAAAACCAGGGACACGACGACGACGAAGGGTATGTCCCATCAAAAGGACACATCACAGCAATGATACAACCTGTGCCCAAGTCGAACAAAGAAGAGAAGAGTATAACTCGACAAGTCAACCTAGCAGTCATCTCACCGCCAGCCACAACGGAGTATCTGCACTGGTCAGAACAACCAATCGAATTCAACAGAGAAGACCACCCTATAACAGTACCTCGGCCGGGAAACGCGCCTTTGGTACTCAAAGCTCAAATCGGCGCGTATGATGTCGACAGAATATTCATGGACGCAGGGAGTGGAATTAACCTGATATACGCAAAAACACTCCGAGCAATGCATATATCACTAGAGTTCCTGAAACCAACAGATTGTTCCTTCCACGGGATCGTGCCAGGAAGTGCCAATTACCCACTGGGTCGAATAGCACTCAATGTTTGCTTCGGCAACCTACAAAACTATAGAAGAGAAAAGCTAGACTTCGAAGTCATGGATTGGCCATCTCAATATCACGCGATCCTCGGACGACCCGCGTTTTTGCGATTCATGGCAGTGCCTCATTATACATATTTGGTACTTAAAATGCCAGGACCAAGAGGAATAATTACAGTGAAAGGAAGTTTTGAAGTTTCAGATCTCTGCGATAGGGAGTTCCACAAGATGGCGCAAAATTTTGGCATAATAGCCAACCATGCAGAAAAGGCAAAAAGCGCGACTACAGAAGGCGTCAAGCTACTCGAAGAACGCGTCGCGGAACCCGAAACGAAGAAACCACGAGTAGGAGCATCAGGAGAAGACACAGACGCAGAGGAAAAAGGGAAAACCATGGCGGCATAAGCATCATAAGACAATAGAGTAGAGTAGAACAATAAGGCTGTAAAAGCCACGAGTTATACCAGGGGCAATGCCCTCTAGATCCAGAACACAGGTCACAGGCCGGATCTCTTGGGTCACCCCATGTATCTTACATTACAAGTACAATAAAGATGAAACGTTCCTCATATTCGAGTTTACGAGTCTTTCGAAGGAAGAAATGCGGTAAACGCACACAAACGCTTTGAGAATAAACTTTTTCGACATACAAGTCGCAAAATAAGACACTCTCGCGTTACAAAAATATTACAATAACGGGTTATCAGAATCATCTACGCCTAAAGGATCTAAATAATGGTACTCACGGAAAAACGCAGCATCCGCTTCAAGAAGCCTAGTTACAAGTATTCGAGCAGGTTGCAGCGTGTTCTCTATATGTACCCGAAGGCTAGCCCCACCTGGAGCCAAACTCAAGGACATCGTGCTATAATTCAGCCTGGGGTGCCACTTGCGTATCCACCCGAGAGCAAAATTGGCACCTGCCACTAAGTTCAGCTCTATCAATCTATGAATACGATGCTGGATCTGAAAGTATCAAGAAGAAGAGGGAAAGTCGCATGCAAAGGATTGCGGGGAAGCATAACAGAGTGCATAGTTGTAAGAGCTCGTCGGCAACCATCAACTGACTCGCCAATATGCTGGGCACGATCTTGAAGCAGTACAATGGCACTCCGGCATCGAGGATCAGACCACAAAGTCTCAAAGCCAGCCGACATTTTCTCCAAAGCCGCATTTCGCTCAGCAACCCGACAGTCCTCAGCTGCAAAGTCCAAACAAGTGCCTATCGCGGCAAAAGGTGTCACAAAAACAGCAGGGGACAATCAGGGAAAGAAGGAGTCGAAAGAAAACTTACATCGCAACATCTCGCAGGCAGACTCGACGATGCCAAGAATAAAAGATTCGCATTCTTCATTATGAACAATTCTAGCCGTCAAGCTGGAGACCTTTTCGTCTAGTGAAGATATTTGCTTCATATAACCACTGGCTTTGCTAGCTTTGTTAATAGCCATCTGTGCTTGACGCTTGGCTAAAGTCAGGCGAGCCTCAAGATCGGAAACCCTGGAAGAGTATTCTGCGCATCGACTGCATCGACTAGGAGTCGACGAAATCTGAGAACCGAACACACGGGCAAAATAAGAAGCAGGACCGTGAGTCAAAGGATCATTGACACGCATCGACTGCAAGCCAAAAAGGGAAAGAAAGGAGAAACATTTCAGAGAGATAGCATAATACTTTATACGCCAGAAATATATTTACATAAGTGCAAAACCCTATGACTAAGGTTCTCGGGCTGCACGCATCTAAAGTTTTTTGCATCCAAAAGGAGAAAACTAAAAGCTACAAAGGAAGCCGAATCTACGCCACCTCAGCATTGTGTTCCGTGGTAGAAGAGGGCACGGCAACTTCTTCGCCAGAAGTCGACGGTGGCACTGGATCTTCCGCTGCTGGAGGTGGTGCGGCAGACACCGCAGAAGATGCCGAAGGGGAAATAGTTGTCAGCAATGCAGGTGCCAACTTCTTCGCCTTCTCAAAGAAAGCCTTCATCTCATCACGGGTGTGGCCATGAGGGGAGCTAACCCTCTCCCAGTCGAAGTTCGTACCGTGCGCAAGAGAAAGTGCAATAGCACCCTCGGCGCCACGTTTAATTGAAAGTCCTTTCAGCTGAAGAGTGGGGTCTTCAGTTGTATCGAAGGACTTGACAAGATTACTCAAGTTGTCCTTCGGGACCGCTGACCTTTTCTTTGGCCACAACCCGACAAACAACCGTGATAGAACGCGGCCAACTAACTCAAAAGTCTCCTGGATAGATATCCAGTTTACCTCGAGTAGGTTAACCGCAGTCATCAGAGGATCATCGTCTGTTTGCAGGGACGACGGGGATATCCCAGTAAATTCTGCACAGTAACAAGCGAAGAGAAAAGAAAAGAAGAGACAAGTGTCAGCAAGTATAACAGTGCAACAAAAGTCGAAAATAGAAGACAAGGCAAAGCGCTTACTCTCAGCAGCAGTCGACATTGTGTGAAGACGATCTGTCACGGCTTGTTCCCGCTGAGCATGCTCCTTGTTGGCATCAGCTAAAGCTTTTTCAGCTTTCTTCGCTTTGCCAAGCGCAGATTTCTGCGACTTCTCAGCACTTGCTTTAGCAGCGGTCGCAACATCATAAGCCTTCTGCGAAGCCTTAAGCTTCGCCTCCAGCGACGCAATGCGAGCATTGGCTGTTGCTAAAGCAGCTGCAAAAGAGGACGACAGGGAGTCAGATAAATAGCAAAGCACAGAAGAAAAGTAATGACTGGACGTCAAAATTGTACCTTCGGAAGCTTTCGCAACCTTTAGGTACTCAGCACATTCAGTGCCTAGGGCGATGAATCTCTTCAATAAGGCCTGAGAAAAGGAGTGTGTAAGAGCAGAAGTGTATGAAAGGAAAGCAAGTAAAGAAGAATTGCTCACATCGTCAGAAGAAACCGTAGATGCATGGGCCTCCAGAGAAACGTCGGTTTCTTTGGCCTTCTTAGAGCATTTGGGGTATCGGGCTTGAGGAACCTTCTTCACAGCGGACCTGGTAGCCCTCGGCGCAACATCTGGTTCAATAGGCTCATCAATGGCCGTAGGAGAAGTTGGTGGAGCAGCTGTCGCATATGTTGGTGGCTCTTCATCATCACTGCATGAAGAATATAAGTTATGGAAACAAGGCAAGAACAATGCAATTGAAAGAACTCGAATACAATACTTATGATGCTAGCATGTCGAAGTACTCCATATCTTCTGCAAAAATGGGGGCTTTACCAGCCGCTGCAGAACTCGATGAAGCGATTTCATCGACACGCTTCCTTTTCTTGTCGACATCAACATCTTCAGCAGGAGCAGGAGGAGGCGATGTCGACGAGCTAGTTTCCTCTTCTGATTCTTCGACATCATCTCCGTCCTGACTTTCGTCAGCCTCGGGGGCTTCAGATGCAGGAGAGGCTAGATCAGCCGGTAGGGGCCCTGCCTCTGGAAGAGGAGGACGAGAAACAAGGAATTGGTGACCCTGCATATAAATAAGTCAGCAGAGTGCAAAGGCACAGAATAAACGCAAATCGAACCAAGCAAAGTTTGACAACAAGTGAACACGAAGATACATACCTCAGGCAGAGGGTGCACGGAGTCGAAAAAGTCAGCGGTTAAATCCGCAACTGCATGTTCCTTGGTGAGCTTGGTGAGATTCCTGACTCGCTTGTCGACATCTTCTTTCGATATCAGATCTTCAGATACGCGAGTAGGATCTTCCAAGCTGGAGTAATTCCAAAGTTTGGTAAGGCAGTGTTGTAGGGGTTGAACTCGACGTTGAATAAAAAACGCCATTGAAAGGACACAGATGTCGCCTAGAGGGGGGGGTGAATAGGCGATATCAAATTTTACGAGTGGCTTGAACAAAAGCGGAATTAAACTAGCGTTTATTTTGTCAAGCACACAAAACCTAAATAAACTAGGCTCACCTATGTGCACCAACAACTTATGCTAAGCAATACAAGTAACAAGGTGATAGCAATATATATAACTTCAAGCACGAAGGCTATCACAATGTAAAGTGCATAAGTAAAGAGCTCGGGTATAGGAATAACCGAGGCACGCGGAGACGATGATGTATTCCCGAGTTCCTCCCTTGAAAGGGAGTACGTCTTGTTGGAGGGGTGTGGTATCGCCACAAAGGCCTAACCAACGCCACAAAGGCCTCACCCTATTCTCCGGTGTGAGCTTGCGCCACAAAGGCCTAGCTCACTCTTCCACTAAGGGGTTCCTCAAGGCGGAACCGGGCCTTTACACAAAGCTTGGGGCACGCATCCACAACTTAATTGGAGGCTCCCAAGAATAGCCACAAAGGCACCACAAAGCCACAAAGCCGTCTAGGGTTCCAAGAACCCAAGAGTAATAAGCTCACAAACTTTCACTTACTCGAATCTCCGGGGAGAACTCAAACCGATGCAACTTATGCAATGGCAAGAGCACACACGGTGCTCAAATCCTTCTCACTCAAATCCTACCAAAGCAACTAATGCTATGGAGAGATATGAGAGGAAGAACAAAGGAAATCCACAAAGAACTCCAAGATCTAAATCCACAAGAGGTTCCCCTCACTAAGAGGAGATTTTGATTGGTGGAAAGATAGATCTAGATCTCCTCTCTCTTTTCCCTCAAAAAGATGCAAGAATCATGGGAGGAATGGAGGGGAAGGGCAAGCTTTGCAAAGTCAACAATGGAGGAGAGAGAAGCCAAAAACGTAGCTGTTCCAAGGAGGAAGAAGGGGTATTTATACCCCCCCTCCGAAATCTGACCGTTACAGCCACTAACACCGGCTAAAGCCGGTCTTAACACCGGCTATAGCCGGCCTGAAATATTCGGCCCTGGCCAGAAATAGCCAGACAAAAAGCCGGGTTACTCCAGAGGCGCAGAGCTTCTTCCGAAACTGGGCAGACCGGCTAAAGCCGGCCCTCAGACCGGCGTCTGACCGGCTATTTCCGGCCCCGGGCCGGCTATTTCCGCCCCGACTGAAATAGCAGAAATACCAAAACGAAAACGGCAATAACTTGAGCATCCGGACTCCGTTTTCGATGATCTTGAGCTCATTGGAATCACAACAACAAGCTCTACAACTTTATGCAGAGAAACATCATAGTCCAACCAAGGAGGATAAAACCAAATGATGAAAGGTTTGACCTCTCTTCGAAGACAAACCGGTAAAACCTCCAAACACCAAAAATGCAAGAAGAGTTTCATGCGAAATCCGTTTTTGATGAGCTAGAGCTTGTCATGGAAATAACCACAAGCTCTAGAACCTCACATGGATAAAATCCAAATAAGAACCAAGAAAGATGATGCCAAATATGCAAAGGTTTGAGCTCTCTCTGAACGATACAATTAAGTTACTCACTCGAGAGCCCCTCTTGATAGTACGGCTACCGAACCTATAACCCGGTCTCACAACTAACACCATGAGACCGGTAAGAAAGAAACCCTAACACTATCATACCTTTGCCTTGAGCATTCCACTTGAGGTGGTTAATGACGATCTTGATCTTCTCAAGTTGGACCACCTTTCTTGATTGAGCTTGCTTGGTGAAGTCTTGCGGATTGCTCCCCCATACTCTACTATGGAAGAGACTCTCTTTAAGCATATCTTCCCATATCCATGATCACAATATAGATGGCAAGCTTCAAGCATATGTTCTCTTCTAGTTGCTCATCTTGAACTTGCGCTTTGACTTGATCAATCCTCGAATCAATTCTTCTTTCTCCATAATAATGGTGTCTTGAGGATACACATGAGAGCTCACTCAATCTTATTCTTCAAGACACACTTGACATAAGCTCAACTCCCTTAAGACCAATCTTTGGATCACTCCTTGAATAACACCTTGGTCAACACATAATCTTCTTCTTACAACCTTGACTCCAACAAATGGTTCAAGCATTGTCTATGGACAAGTCCTACACATATAACTCAATGCAACCATTAGTCCATAGGGATTGTCATTAATTACCAAAACCACACATGGGGCTCGATATGATCTTTCAGCCATGAGTTGCATACCCGACAGAGCACCTCCTTGACCTCCTTTTAAAGCCTTGATGCGGGAAAGAAGAGGAAGAATTTCTTCTACTTCTGTATCTGAGGGGAGTGTATCCCACGATGCCAATTTCTTTACCTCCTGGGAAGCGTCAAAAGGAGGCAGGTCGTATTCATCTTTAGGAGAGGATTTGCGGTCCTTGATATAGAACCACTTTGTCCTCCACCCTTGGACAGATGCGGCCATGGAAAATTCAAGGTATTGCGCCTCAGGGCGCACAGAAACGACGGCTCCGCCCAGTTCGGGTTTCCTAGCCAAAGCAACCTTGGGGCGGAGCCGAAAGATTGACCTCCAAAGAAGGAAGTGGGGCTCAATGCCCAAGAATGACTCGCAGAGGGTCACGAAACAGGCAATGTGCAGAAGGGAATTCGGTGTGAGCTGGTGGAGCTGCACACCGTAGACAAATAGAAGCCCACGGAGAAACTCGTGGGCAGGAAGAGAGAAAGCGCGGAGGAGGAAAGCAAGAAACATTACCCGATAACCGCTCGGGGGCTTCGGGATCCGCTCAGTACTGGGAAATTTGATGGAATCCTGGGCGGCGATGAGGCCGTCCGCCCTGGCCTTCTCCACCTCCTTCTTTGTGATGGCGGAGCGCACCCAGTTGGTGGCAGAAGTCTTGGCCATGGTGCTCTTGGTGGCCAGGTGTTTCACGGGCATCCAGTACGAAGTGCGCTTGGGGGCTATGCACGAGAGGAGGAGACAGAGGAGATCAGCAATGGAGGCGGCGGAGGAAATGAGCTGGTAAACAGTAAAAATCCCCCACTACGCCCCTTATATATCTTCTGGGAGAAGAATCGTGGGCTGAGACGTGGCGCAAAGAGTGGAAACGGCAGCCCACTAACGGTCAAAAATTGAGAAATTTACAGTACTGCCCATGCAACGGTTCGTAATGATACAGAGTGACGTGTTCCTTGACGTCATAAAGAATATGATATAGGAAGGAAAAAAGGATGGCGCCGATAAATGCAAAACTTATAGAGAAGATTATGTGTGAAGGATTTGTCGATTATAGCCTTGGGGGCTACTCCCCTCAAAGATAGCGAATGGAATTCTTTATTGGAGTAGTGGACGCATATTCGACGACAAGATGTTCTTAAAAGTATCTCGAAGTTAAAATATCTCGAGTTGAAGTATGATGGACTACGCTATATTTTTGAGCCTATACTCGAAAAAAGTCTTTTTCGACTATAGCCTCGGGGGCTACTCCCATCGGGAGCGCTGAGCGCGCACCCGACGATATTTCTTGGTAAATCATTAGAGTTGGAGAAGTGCAGGAGTGTTACTCCCATCGGGAGCGAGTTTTACGGTTGAAAGAAACCCGAATATTTTTAGTCAAAATTTGACTGCGACATGAGATTCTCGAGTTGCGTTATCGCAACGCAACTCGAATGCCGTGACTTGTCACGAAGGTAAGACCCCGGGATCCGTCCTGTGTGGCCTGGTATACGCACATGGATGCGCTCTGCTGGTATGTATCCGTGTCTACGACGCGAAGAAAATCCTGGTGGACGCACTGGGTACCTTGAGAATCACTGGGATTCATTCTTTGTAAGTCCTAAATGCGGCAAAAGAGTGGGTTTGACCAGTATCCCGAATTCAAGTCCAAGGGGATTGAATTTGAAATAGGTGACAAGTATCTATTCCGGCAGTTAACTGACCTCTTGATCCGTCAGAGTTGTCAGGCTTGCTCATCAAAACCCCTTGCGAAAGAATATCATGAAAATAAGTCGAAAAGACCAAGTCGAAGATTTGAAGATGTGAAGAAGTCGAAGAATTGATCAAATCGAAGATTTAAAGATTAGAGATTCAACCCGAATCTGCAATTCTGGTAGAATCTCAGGGGCTACTGACAAGGGTATAGTTAATAGAGCCCGTTAGTTGAGTACCCCTGAGGTCCGTATAGCTAGGCCCAATTGTAATGACAGTCAAATACGAGTTCCTACCATATGTCGATATTGTAATCTGTATCGGACCCTACCCGATCCTCGAGACCTGGCCATCTATATATAGGGGCCAGGAGGGGACGGTGTAGGCCAGATTGAAAGCAAGCCAGGTTTAACACCCAAAGTTTACTTTCGACACACACCTATTTCGACTAACTTTACCTTTGAGTTCATCCGACGCCCTATCTCCCCGATCCTAAGTCCTTCATCTAGGACATTTGTCGAGTTAACCCCTCGTCAATACTATTGCAAATCCTAGTGTTGTCATCTAACACCAAAAAGGGGGAGATTGTTAGGGCATTTTCTAGCCCTCCCTAGTTTTGTGTGTTAGTTAACAACACCAGGATAATTTAACACTGTTTTTATGCAGAAAGCTGGCCGGATATTTCGGCCGGATATTTCCAAATCTGGGCCGGATAATCCGGCCACCCTTGAAAACGACTAAGGACCAGAAGTTGGCAAAGTGCGCGTCACCTAGATTAGTGGGCAGATATTTGGCCGGATATTTCCAAAAGTGGGCCGGATATTTCGACCACCCCTGAAATCGGCTAAGGACCAGAGCGCGCGTCACTCAGATTCATGACCGGATATTTGGCCGGATATTTCCAAAAGTGGGCCGGATATTCCGGTCCCCCTGAAATCGGCTAAGGACCAGAAGACGACGAGGTGCGCGTCACTCAGATCTTTGGCCGGATATTTGGCCAGATTATTCCAAAAGTGGGCCAGATTATCCGGCCCACCGAATTATCCGGCCCTAACTTGACCCGGATAATCCGGCCCTAGCGGCTCCAACGGATATATTTCGGGGAGGGGTATTTATACCCGTCCCCCTCATCTTCTCCAGCTTGCTCGTCCTCATCAAGAACAAGATACTATTTGGAGCCAACCTCATTGCTAGATCTCCACCTTCAACCACCCAAAGTCTCAGATCTTTGGAGGATCGAAGGAGGAGGTCCCAATCTACATCTCCACCAAAGGAATTTCTTTTCCCCCTCCATTTGCTTGAGGGATTCGTTCCTAGTGGTTCCTTGGAAACACTAGGTGGTGTAATTCGTGATTACTCTTGTCTTGTGGTTTCTAGCCTCCGTGGCTTTCTTGGGAGCCTCCAATTCAGTTGTGGATGTGTGCCCGAATCTCCGTGTAAGGGATTCGGTGTGTTCCCCCAATATCACCGCTTAGTGGAACGAGCTAGCCTTCGTGGCTTGCTCACCGGAGAACAAGGTGAGCCTCCGTGGCGTTGGTCGACTCCGTGTCACCACACCTCTCCAACGTAGACGTACTTCCCCTCAAAAGGAAGGAACTACGGGAATACATGTAACGCCCCAAAACCGGTACCTTGCGTATCGTAGCGATCACGCCACAACACGCACGGTGACGCTTTGGAAACGCCCACCAGGCATAATGTGCACATCGAAACATACACATTATGCGGGTGGAATCAAGGTAGCAACAGTTACACAAGTTCATGATGGAACCCACAAAAGAATATATAATATAACTGCAAAGACTCCACGAGTCAAAATATCCAAATATACATACAAAGATTCAAATCATACATAAAGCAAATAGTATCCGAGTACGGACAAGAATACAAATGGGCCTAAGAGGCCTGGAGATAACGATGGCGTCCAAACCCTGCCCAGGCCAAGCCGGAAGGGTAACCTTGCTAACATCGTCGCTCCCATACCTGTGAACATCGTCGGGCCAAAGGTTGCCGAACAAGGAGGGAGAAAGAGAAAAGGAAAAAAAAACGAGGGTGAGTACCGAGGCACGTACTCGCGAGACTGGAATTCAGCTGTGCTCGCCTACAGGCTATATGGTGGACTTAGCGGCAACAAAAGCACTAAACTACAGAGACACTAAAAACTTCCGTCTAATTAGAATAAGATAAGAGAGCGCATAAAAGTAACCAACTAGAAACTAACACCAAACATAACCCAGCCGATGAATCACCTCCTCGTGACCAAACGAAGAAGCAAGTATCAAGGGCACTCACACGGTTACCAAGTTTTATTGCAGGTTTATTGTTGTAGTTGTGCTAGCTTACTACACAAGTTTATTAGTATTGAAATAGCAGGTGCAAGTTGTTCTATGATCGAGTAGTACAGCTCCAAGTCGTCCATAACCGCGGACACGGCTTTTCGAAAAGATTTAACCCTGCAGGGGTGCCCAAATGTACCCAAACGCACGATCACTCCTTGATGCCTACGATTAGCATACTTCCAAAGGTGTGCCGGCAGGAGGTCACGACTCGCACTCTCCTTCACTACAAACAAGTCCAGGAAGCCACCTAACTAAGTTGAACCCGCTCGAGAGTCCGGCCGAATCTCTGAGACGGACCTAGTTGTTGCGTGCACGGCTTCGGAGGCCCGACTCCACCCACGGGAGACGACCCGCTTCAGCATGCGGTAAACGCTCACGCCGCAAACCTATGCGTGCATGCAGAAAGCAAACAAGGGGTTACAAGGCACCCACGGCTTCCCCCAAAGTAAATCGGACCATAAGATACAAGAGCTGCATGCACGCAAGAACCAAATGGAAAACCTCAAACTAGTTGTGGCCACTGGACAAGTGTGTAGATTCCGGCAGTGATCGAGGGGAGGCCCGTAAACGTACCCACGTCTGGTTAGAGCGCTCAGTCTCAGAACAGTTCATGCGATCTCGGGGTCCTAGGGGACACAAGTGAGCCGTCGGAAAACTGGCAAAATGACTCACCGATGCCTCTGCTTAATTCAATTTTAAGTATTAACAATAAAGTAAGCCATGAGTATCTCCAACAACATATATCCAAAAAGTAGAGCATGTGATAACTTCCCAACCCAATAAGATAAAACAACTCCAACAACCTAAAGATGCCTACGACTCGCAAGGTCAACTCAAACAACAAGCACATGGGTAATGGGATGTATGGAAGGTGCTATGGCTTTGCTTTGGATAATAGGTGGATAGGACACGTGACTCGAACAAAGCATCGCGACACAAGGCTAGAATATAGAGCTAGCGAGAGCAAAAGTATTAAATGGGTAGAGAGAAAAGGGCTCGCCTGAAAAGAAGGTCGAAGAACACCCGAAGAACTTGTCGTTGCTCACATCACCACGAAGCGTCCTATTCGAGAAGAAGCAAATCGCTACAACAAACAACGGATGCAACTTACTATTACGGCAAAAGAATCGGCATGATCATGTGAAGCATGCATGACATGGCAAATATGATGCAATGCAACTTATTCAAAATTATGCGGAATTGGAATCCCGACATACACATATTAGGTTCAAGTTACTTTACTACCCCGCATATTAATTGTTGATTAACATGGCAAAACAAAGCATGGATGAGCTAGACAAAATTAAATGGAACCGGGATAAATATTTAACAATCCCACTCATTCCATAATTATTTATTAGATGATTCCTAATAACCCCCAAAGATGGTATGCAATGCAACATATGAATGTTTTGATGCATACAAGATAGTACTAAAAATATAGGGCTTTATAGCGGAAGCTCACGGTTAGCGTCGGAGAATGATCGCCGGATGAAAGCGGAAGTAGTCGAAGAAGCCAATATCACAGAAGTAGTTGAAGTAGCGATCACCGGGAAGTAGAACTTGACATCAGACAGGCGACAGACTCCGGTGTGACGCAACGAACGGCGGTCCGAGAGATTATCAGGTGCGAGCAGACCACAAAATAAGCAACCAAGCTAGCTGCTTGATGGATCTGACCACTCCCATGTGCACGTTGCTAGCAAGCAAGCAGGTAGGCAGCTGAATCAATGAACGGTGGCAAGTAGCTAGCACACACACAAGTAGGTGGATGGATTACATAGTGCATGCGGTGCTAGCTGAATTTGAACAGGTGTGCTAGCTGAAATTGGACAGGCACGTACAGGAATGATGTAGCTGGTTGTACGTCGCGACATGAAACAAAGAAAAGGAAGAAGCAGCACTGTCTCCTGGCAGGTGGTCAGCGAACACGCGCGGTGATCGAATAGAGACTGAAACAAGCTGGAGTTAGTACTGCTGATCTGCTGCTGTCCAGCGCTGCACGGAAAATAAAGATCAAGTGGGCTGGCGATGCTGCTGGGCGCGCAACGTTAGGAGGATTCTGAAGACGAGTCTGCACAGATGAGAGAACAAAAGTGTGGAATTTAATTGCTACAGCGGGGAATTGATCTCTGTTTCGACTTTCTGAAGACGGGGTGTATGAACCACTGGTTGCTGTTTGGTGTTCGACACGAGAAGGGGAGCCGGGTCTTTGAGCAGGACAAGTAGGAGCGTGGCCAGAGCACCAGGAGCTCGCCCATGGCAGCACACATATAGAGAACACGGAGGTCAGCGATGGGAATCATAGCAAGAGGCAAAAAACGGACGGGGAAAGAGGGGAAAAGGAGCACAGGCTCACCAGAAGTTCGCGTGCGTGCTCGGAGAGGTCGGAGGAGGACCGAAGCGGCCGGATTTCGCTGGTGACCTCACAGGAAGAAGAGGATGTGGTCGCCGTTGTACTTGATGCTAGCTCGATTCCTTCGATGCAGATGAAGAGGACGACGCTGCGGACGTCGTGGTGCCCTTGGGTCGGTGCGCAGGTGACTACAGGAGCGGGGCGACGGCGAGGTGGTGGCAGTGACGTTTGGGAGCTTGCAGAACAGAAGAAAACGAGGGGGAAGAGGTGAAACATATCTGATGGCGGCGGCGGGAGAAGAGGAAGACGGGCTAGGGTTGGCTTGGGCTGCCTCAGTGGGGATCTTATGGAGGGGGAAAAGGTGAGGAGCAGGCGCGTGAGGCGATCATGTCCTCCTCGTGCTAGGGGAAGACGACAAACAGGGACCTCTCCCTGCGAACACATCAGCAGGTCTTCCGGTTGAGATTAGATAAGCCAGAGTGACAAAGTTGCCTGATAAAGAATTTTGAGAAATTTCCAACAATTTGCAGGAATTAAAATAAGGAAGATTTGAGAGAGAGTAAAAGAAGAGAGGTTTCGGAGGAGGTTTACAGTCAGATTTCAAAAACTCTATTGTCAACGAAAACTATTTCAAAGTTTGCAAATACTTTGGTTTATTTTATTTTAAAGTAAAAATAAGAAAATAGAGGAGGGTTTATATAAAACCATACAAGCGAAAATAAGAAATAGTTTGTACCAAATAAATTTAAGTTTAGACAAAAACGTGCAAGGTTATAGATGCATGATGATGCACACGTCGCGATGACGCGAAAAATAGAATAACAAACAATTTTAATATTGGGGATTTTTCCGGGTCGTTACAATCGACACCACTAACAAGGGATCTCGCCCCGAGATCCACGATAAGGCGGGGGAGAAGTTGGTTAGACTATCGGATCTTCATGCACCATGTTGAACTCCGCGACACCACTAACAAGAGGTTCTTGCTTAGTTGACGATGATGAACTTCCGAAGATCGATCCTATTGGGATAAAGGCAAGAGATCGTCCACCCACGTAGGAACCTAAACTCAAGAAGTGGATAAGAGAGAGAACACAAAACTCGTAAAGGTAAGAGGAGAGAAGCATAGAAGGTAAGGAGAAAAATACAGAGCTAACAAGATCTATCCAACTCATTTTTATTAAAATAGTTTTGACACTAGACTCAACAACGTCTGTTGGCAAGGTTATCCTACAGGCAGACTGGACCCGTGGGTATCGACAAAACCTGGGCTCTGATACCACTTGTAACGCCCCAAAACCGGCACCTTGCGTATCGTAGCGATCACGCCACAACACGCACGGTGACGCTTTGGAAACGCCCACCAGGCATAATGTGCACATCGAAACATACACATTATGCGGGTGGAATCAAGGTAGCAACAGTTACACAAGTTCATGATGGAACCCACAAAAGAATATATAATATAACTACAAAGACTCCACGAGTCAAAATATCCAAATATACATACAAAGATCCAAATCATACATAAAGCAAATAGTATCCGAGTACGGACAAGAATACAAATGGGCCTAAGAGGCCTGGAGATAACGATGGCGTCCAAACCCTGCCCAGGCCAAGCCGGAAGGGTAACCTTGCTAACATCGTCGCTCCCATACCTGTGAACATCGTCGGGCCAAAGGTTGCCGAACAAGGAGGGAGAAAGAGAAAAGGAAAAAAAACGAGGGTGAGTACCGAGGCACGTACTCGCGAGACTGGAATTCAGCTGTGCTCGCCTACAGGCTATATGGTGGACTTAGCGGCAACAAAAGCACTAAACTACAGAGACACTAAAAACTTCCGTCTAATTAGAATAAGATAAGAGAGCGCATAAAAGTAACCAACTAGAAACTAACACCAAACATAACCCAGCCGATGAATCACCTCCTCGTGACCAAACGAAGAAGCAAGTATCAAGGGCACTCACACGGTTACCAAGTTTTATTGCAGGTTTATTGTTGTAGTTGTGCTAGCTTACTACACAAGTTTATTAGTATTGAAATAGCAGGTGCAAGTTGTTCTATGATCGAGTAGTACAGCTCCAAGTCGTCCATAACCGCGGACACGGCTTTTCGAAAAGATTTAACCCTGCAGGGGTGCCCAAATGTACCCAAACGCACGATCACTCCTTGATGCCTACGATTAGCATACTTCCAAAGGTGTGCCGGCAGGAGGTCACGACTCGCACTCTCCTTCACTACAAACAAGTCCAGGAAGCCACCTAACTAAGTTGAACCCGCTCGAGAGTCCGGCCGAATCTCTGAGACGGACCTAGTTGTTGCGTGCACGGCTTCGGAGGCCCGACTCCACCCACGGGAGACGACCCGCTTCAGCATGCGGTAAACGCTCACGCCGCAAACCTATGCGTGCATGCAGAAAGCAAACAAGGGGTTACAAGGCACCCACGGCTTCCCCCAAAGTAAATCGGACCATAAGATACAAGAGCTGCATGCACGCAAGAACCAAATGGAAAACCTCAAACTAGTTGTGGCCACTGGACAAGTGTGTAGATTCCGGCAGTGATCGAGGGGAGGCCCGTAAACGTACCCACGTCTGGTTAGAGCGCTCAGTCTCAGAACAGTTCATGCGATCTCGGGGTCCTAGGGGACACAAGTGAGCCGTCGGAAAACTGGCAAAATGACTCACCGATGCCTCTGCTTAATTCAATTTTAAGTATTAACAATAAAGTAAGCCATGAGTATCTCCAACAACATATATCCAAAAAGTAGAGCATGTGATAACTTCCCAACCCAATAAGATAAAACAACTCCAACAACCTAAAGATGCCTACGACTCGCAAGGTCAACTCAAACAACAAGCACATGGGTAATGGGATGTATGGAAGGTGCTATGGCTTTGCTTTGGATAATAGGTGGATAGGACACGTGACTCGAACAAAGCATCGCGACACAAGGCTAGAATATAGAGCTAGCGAGAGCAAAAGTATTAAATGGGTAGAGAGAAAAGGGCTCGCCTGAAAAGAAGGTCGAAGAACACCCGAAGAACTTGTCGTTGCTCACATCACCACGAAGCGTCCTATTCGAGAAGAAGCAAATCGCTACAACAAACAACGGATGCAACTTACTATTACGGCAAAAGAATCGGCATGATCATGTGAAGCATGCATGACATGGCAAATATGATGCAATGCAACTTATTCAAAATTATGCGGAATTGGAATCCCGACATACACATATTAGGTTCAAGTTACTTTACTACCCCGCATATTAATTGTTGATTAACATGGCAAAACAAAGCATGGATGAGCTAGACAAAATTAAATGGAACCGGGATAAATATTTAACAATCCCACTCATTCCATAATTATTTATTAGATGATTCCTAATAACCCCCAAAGATGGTATGCAATGCAACATATGAATGTTTTGATGCATACAAGATAGTACTAAAAATATAGGGCTTTATAGCGGAAGCTCACGGTTAGCGTCGGAGAATGATCGCCGGATGAAAGCGGAAGTAGTCGAAGAAGCCAATATCACAGAAGTAGTTGAAGTAGCGATCACCGGGAAGTAGAACTTGACATCAGACAGGCGACAGACTCCGGTGTGACGCAACGAACGGCGGTCCGAGAGATTATCAGGTGCGAGCAGACCACAAAATAAGCAACCAAGCTAGCTGCTTGATGGATCTGACCACTCCCATGTGCACGTTGCTAGCAAGCAAGCAGGTAGGCAGCTGAATCAATGAACGGTGGCAAGTAGCTAGCACACACACAAGTAGGTGGATGGATTACATAGTGCATGCGGTGCTAGCTGAATTTGAACAGGTGTGCTAGCTGAAATTGGACAGGCACGTACAGGAATGATGTAGCTGGTTGTACGTCGCGACATGAAACAAAGAAAAGGAAGAAGCAGCACTGTCTCCTGGCAGGTGGTCAGCGAACACGCGCGGTGATCGAATAGAGACTGAAACAAGCTGGAGTTAGTACTGCTGATCTGCTGCTGTCCAGCGCTGCACGGAAAATAAAGATCAAGTGGGCTGGCGATGCTGCTGGGCGCGCAACGTTAGGAGGATTCTGAAGACGAGTCTGCACAGATGAGAGAACAAAAGTGTGGAATTTAATTGCTACAGCGGGGAATTGATCTCTGTTTCGACTTTCTGAAGACGGGGTGTACGAACCACTGGTTGCTGTTTGGTGTTCGACACGAGAAGGGGAGCCGGGTCTTTGAGCAGGACAAGTAGGAGCGTGGCCAGAGCACCAGGAGCTCGCCCATGGCAGCACACATACAGAGAACACGGAGGTCAGCGATGGGAATCATAGCAAGAGGCAAAAAACGGACGGGGAAAGAGGGGAAAAGGAGCACAGGCTCACCAGAAGTTCGCGTGCGTGCTCGGAGAGGTCGGAGGAGGACCGAAGCGGCCGGATTTCGCTGGTGACCTCACAGGAAGAAGAGGATGTGGTCGCCGTTGTACTTGATGCTAGCTCGATTCCTTCGATGCAGATGAAGAGGATGACGCTGCGGACGTCGTGGTGCCCTTGGGTCGGTGCGCAGGTGACTACAGGAGCGGGGCGACGGCGAGGTGGTGGCAGTGACGTTTGGGAGCTTGCAGAACAGAAGAAAACGAGGGGGAAGAGGTGAAACGTATCTGATGGCGGCGGCGGGAGAAGAGGAAGACGGGCTAGGGTTGGCTTGGGCTGCCTCAGTGGGGATCTTATGGAGGGGGAAAAGGTGAGGAGCAGGCGCGTGAGGCGATCACGTCCTCCTCGTGCTAGGGGAAGACAACAAACAGGGACCTCTCCCTGCGAACACATCAGCAGGTCTTCCGGTTGAGATTAGATAAGCCAGAGTGACAAAGTTGCCTGATAAAGAATTTTGAGAAATTTCCAACAATTTGCAGGAATTAAAATAAGGAAGATTTGAGAGAGAGTAAAAGAAGAGAGGTTTCGGAGGAGGTTTACAGTCAGATTTCAAAAACTCTATTGTCAACGAAAACTATTTCAAAGTTTGCAAATACTTTGGTTTATTTTATTTTAAAGTAAAAATAAGAAAATAGAGGAGGGTTTATATAAAACCATACAAGCGAAAATAAGAAATAGTTTGTACCAAATAAATTTAAGTTTAGACAAAAACGTGCAAGGTTATAGATGCATGATGATGCACACGTCGCGATGACGCGAAAAATAGAATAACAAACAATTTTAATATTGGGGATTTTTCCGGGTCGTTACAATACATCCTTGTGTCTCCGGTCTCCGCTCCTCGGTTACTTCTTACCCTTACTCGCTTACTTGCTTACTTGCTTGCTTGTCACTTAGGAAATTCACCTAGTTGCACATCTAGTGAATTTACATTATGTCAAGCCTTAAAATTGAAAAAGGTAAAAAAATTGTGTAGCGCCTATTCACCCCCCCTCTAGTCGCCCCTTAGATCCTTTCAGTCTGTTTGGATGATAAATTGATAATGATAGACATTTCACCTTTTTTTTCCTTTTTTGAAATAAACCAAATATATTAGGCTAGCTAGCCATCTCATTAAAAATCTTCCAGTCCTCTTAGGTACCCTGGTAAAGGAAAAAGTGCATCTGAAACTTGCTACCTCAATCACAGTATATTTACATCGTTTATCAGGGAGTCTAGCAGGAATCTAGGGGGTTCATCAACCTAGTTACAAGATGAGCAGTTTGAAAAATAAAACCTAGCTAGCTCGTGAGCCACTCTATCCGCTTCCCTCGGACAATGACTAAAAGAAACATCGCCAATGGCGGTGGCTAAATCAACACAGTCCGCAAAACCGCAGAAGCTTCATTCCACCACCTTTCATCTAATTGCATGCGTCAATGATTTCAGAAGAGTTAGATTCTGCTTGAATCCTTGACAGGCTCAATCTATTTGCCAACTCCAGCCCTTCCCTCATCGCTATCGCTTCGGCCATCATAGATGTTGAAACATGCGGTATAAAGAAGCAAGCTGCAGCTACAAACTGTCTATCAATGTCTCGGAGGACAGTTCCTGCCACCCGTGCTTGTCTATCTTCATAAAAGGCAACATCAATATTTAGTTTAATATATGGTGGCTTCGGTTTAGTCAATCTCTCTCCTTCATTCCTTGTACCATATTTAGAAACCTTCTTTGCATTTGTCGTAATAGAAGGATGGACATTTTACATCGGATAATAGGAGGGACCGCTTTATTATGAGTCCTTCTGCGGCGAATCCACCAAAGATACCAATATGAGACCGATATTACCTCTTTTAGACCAATGTTGAATCCTTCGAAAGTGTTATCTTAGCGATGTAATAATTCTTCTAGTACCGCAGAACCCGACCGATCCACCTGTACCGCCTCAGTAATCTTATCAGAAATACCCAGGCTTTCCCACCCTTTTTTCTTGGTTGAAAACATTCTCAAACAGTCCGAATTTCTTTCTCTCAGGGAAAAAAAATCAGACCGGCTTCCTAATGGAAATTTTCTCTTTTTTGGAAGTAACCGAAATTTTCCGACGGGAAAATACCCATCACATCTGGTTCCGTTTTGGGTATACAGCCTGCGCAAGGGCGCACGGCCCATTTTCTTTTAGACCATACCCATTTAACTCGCTGCGTCGGTCCGTTGGGCAGCGAGTGAAACCCTCCATCCAATCCATTCCAACCGCCGTCGTTATGGCCCGCGACGATGACCCGCCGCCGGCGAAACGTCCCCGCGCAGACTGCACGGGCACCAGCTCCGCCGATGGTGATCCACCGCCGGCGGAACGTCCCTGCACAGACTGCGCGGGCACCAGCTCCACCTCCATCCACAACCTCCCCAGGGACCTGCTGCTCGATATCTTCCTCCGCCTCGACTCCCTCTCAGATCTCGTCCGCGCCGCCTGCGCCTGCCGGGGATGGCGCGACGAGGTGGCCTCCTCTCCCGTCTTCCGCTCTCAGTTCATCAGACGACACCCTGCGCCCCTCCTCGGCTTCTTCTTCGACCCACCGAGTCGACATGTCCCTGGCATCCCCTCCTTCGCCCCCTACCGTGGGGAAGACCCGATGCTCGTCGCCGCGCTCGCGAGCGGTGAGTTCCTCCTCACCAACCTCCAGAGGCGCGGCCGCGTGGTGGAAGAACCTAGCTGGTTCGTCCTCGACGCCCGCGGCGGCTACCTTCTCCTCATGAACTGGGACCAGGGAATTCTCGCGCTGCTGAACCCGTTGGCGTCGCCGCACGAACGCATCTTTGATCTGAATGATGCCCGCATCTTCGACGATAACCACGCTGGCCGGCGCACAATCTTTCACGCCGGAGTCATCTTGCGAGACGACAACCCGGTGAGGTTTGACATCTTCTGTCTTGCACTCCAAGGAGAGTCCCGGTTGCGGGCTGCCATCTTCTCTTCAGAACCGGGAATCGGCGGCGGCTGGTTCCTCTCCGCATGGTTAGAGGTCCCGCCACACCCAATCCCGGGAATCGAGGACGCCTTTGGCCTCTGGCTTGAGAGCGGCATGCGAGTGGGTAATCTCATATACTGGCCTTACAGGAATCGTGAGCACGTGGTTGTCTTGGATCCCACCGACCGAAGCACTCCACGATTGTTCCTTGAGGTGATCCATTTCCCAGCTGGCATGAATCCTGGTCTTTTTGGAAGATATATCATTGGTGAAACTCGTGGCGGTATCATGAGCATTGCTTATACAAATGGATTCGTCATCGTTCTCATGGTGCGTGGAGAAGATGGCATGGATGCCGGGGCATGGGCTCCCGTCAGCCAGTTCGACCTGACTCAAGAGGTTCACGATCTGCTGGGGCGGCTTCCCGAGGACCATGATCGGCTGGAAATTGTGGCAATGCGGGGTAGCGTCGTCTACTTCACAGTATCACAGCCTGAGAACCCTTGCTGGTTCATGTCCCTGTGCTTGGAAACAGGGGAAAGGGTGAGGCTGTTTACTAGGGCGGATGATGCTTTCTACCAACCGTACCACCATTTGTTGTGGACAAGCTCTCTGTCACCAGGTGGATTGTGTCACCTTATATGAGGAATGATGGCAGCCAGAGAAGGATAATCGTTCAAAAACATTGCTCTTCTCCCTGTAAATCAAAACAAAACTGATCTCTTCTTCGGACCTGCATCATGCTCAAGAACCTGACCAAGTTTCAGGATTCAACGACCAGTCAATACTGTATCCTCATCGTTTGTATGCTATTAGTTGCTGTCTTCTGTTACCAGACTGACCATTTACAGTGTGAGTGAAAAAATAGTGAAGTTCATCTGTTCCTTAGGTTTGCTACGGTCTCTTTTATGTGTTCGGGCAAAGGCATCAGGACCTTGGTTGGAACCTCTTTTGTGTTCTGTCTGTAAGATCAGTGTTCTTAACAGGTTGTATCCTGTTTACCCCTTTTGCCAAAAACAATATGTTAATTTTTGGCACACTAACTAGCAATGGGAGCAATCTCTTTGATATGTTGTCCTCAGAATGGTGGTGTATTCTGCATGATCTTTTTGCAAGAGTAGTGTTCTCTTTGGAATGCTTAATTTAAGCAAGTTACTTCTGATGCATTTGCAGTTTTTCTTAAACTTCATTACTAGGTTGGCTAGCTTGTTTCAGGGGGCTTGTTGTCTTGTGCTAATACATTTTATCAATATATACAATTTTACTCCTAAATCTTGAAATATTTAAAATCCATAGTAAAATTAATTGTGTCAAATACTGAGACAGGCAAACAGCAGTGGTTGCCTGTGCTAAAGTTTGTTGGTAATGTTGCAGCAAACTTCAGGGATAAATGGCACTTATTCCAGGATACAGTAGCTTATGATTTTCGACGGCTCTTATACAGTATCTTCAAACATAAATTCCGAAAGATATATGCTCAATTGCTGGATTAGTAAATCTGATTTTTTTTTTCTGTATACCTGTCCAGAAACTACATAATAGCATTACATAGTATTGTTCTCTCACAGTTATGACTAACTCTAAACTCCTAGACCAACCAGCATTCTGGTGGAATCTGTTGGAGTTCATTGGAACTGCTATATGATTTGTAGTTCTGTACAAACTGGTTCAAAAAATAGTATGTAGCAATACACTCAAGTCTCAAGGTATCAAACTGACACCCTGAACTGTTAGGATTTGTAGCTCACACTGCTGTGTTGATCTTTGTAAGCATCCTTTCGAAAGACCTTTTCGGTGATGCCATGATTCAAGGTGTTGTCATAAGAGGTTATGAGTATTGAAAAATGAGTACACTTTTTTCTACCTTGCCTTGATGTGAAATTTCTTCAGAGTCTCACACTGCTGTGTTGATCTTTGTAAGCATCCTTTCGAAAGACCTTTTCGGTGATGCCATGATTCAAGGTGTTGTCATAAGAGGTTATGAGTATTGAAAAATGAGTACACTTTTTTCTACCTTGCCTTGATGTGAAATTTCTTCAGAGTCATCGAATTGCATCTCTTATGAGGAGGGTTTTATTTTGGCCCCCTTACTGTATCTGTTCCTGGTGTTTGCTTTTAATACTTGCCAATTTGCTGTGTGCGATCTTTCTAGGGCCTCCCGAGCCAAGTTTAATCTCCGATGTAGGCTAATGTCATTTCTCCTGTCGAAGTAGAAATTGGTAGTAGTTTGTTTAATTTCTCTATTAAAATACAGCAATGCTGAATATTTGTTGGACATGGACATTTTGCAGGTGTTGGATATGGTTTGGGTTCAGGAGGGCATGATCATGTTGTTTTTTGGTAGTTCCAGTTGTTGTATCTCAGAAATGTTAATACCTTACTGTGGTGGAGTTAACAAAGCATATGGCTTCTTAGCAATGGTAGTATTTTGACAGTGTCCTGTCAAAATGAGTTAGTCATCAAATTATTAGAAACTCTATCAGCATAGACCTATTGCCGCTGATAGGAAAGGCCATTATATGAATAATGGCGACAGAATGCACATATGCAGGGGCACTCTAGACTGCCGTGAAGGAAATAGATGGCAGTGGCTGCCGTAGCTACACCTACATAGATCTCATACTGTGGTAAGAGACATCTGCTACCTGTGTGCGTTTTGTGGGGCACTCTTTTAACAGTAAAACAGTAAGGCATTTGCGCCCTACCGTGAAATTTATAAATTAATAAAAAGGTTACATAAGTACATATATTTACATAACAAGGTATTTTTTTTAAAAAGAATTATTTATGGAGTTGTATCCAGTCTTTAAGAGATGACGATTTATTTTGATTTGCTCTGTAGATAACTAAGGACAGCTCTTGATTCAGCTTTCTTTTCAAGTTCTGAATCGTAGGCCTTTCGTTCTGGAAGATTTTGTCATTCCTTTCTGTCCAAATACTCCGGAACCCAAGTGTTTTAATCTCCATAAATATGTGTTTGTGTAAACTTTGTTTGATAAGCAATTGCTTCATCATAGAATGAAATTCCTCTGTTTTGCTGACATGATTGAATCCCAACATTGTTTAGCAAAAGTGCAGTCCCAGAAGTGATGCATTTGGGATTCAAGAGGACCTCCTCTGAACATAGTACACAATTATAACTGGGAAGATGGAAGTTTTTCCTCTGGAGCATGCTTCTAGTATTGATTCTGTCCTGTAGTATTAGCCAAAGAAGAGTAGTGTTGTCCCCAAGATGAAAGCACTTTTCCGGATGAGCTTGTATACATCATTTACTGATGATTCTCCAGTCAGCACCTTGTACATTTTCATAGAAGAGTAGTGTTGTCCCCAAGAGTATGTCCATTTATCAGGCTGTTCTGGTCAGCTGTATACTAGTAATTCCCTGTTGTAAATCATCAAATTGTTCAAAGGTTTGTACTGAGATTGTTCTGTGAAAGTGTTCTTCCATATTTTCTGGCTGTGTCACTTGTTCTGCTGTTTTGCCTCAATCTATTAATGTTGTTGGAAGCTGAGACTGAATGTAACTCAAGCATCTGTTGCGCAACAATCATGTTCTGCCATTTCTCTGTCCAGAAAAGGGTTGAATTTCCACTCTGAATCTCACAGGATGCATGTCTTTTATATGTATATATATCAATCAGTTTGGTATGTGCCTTCAACCAGGTTTGTGGGGCACTATTCAGCAACATACTACCGTCGGCATTGCTCATATAAATTTCAGACGACCTCTCTTTTATTCTCTGTGACAAATGATTGTGCCAGCGACGTACGTTCTCTTGTCTAGCACAGTGCTCATCTCACCTGGCTATCTGTCGTACATGGTGGTTCCTCTGACGCCATCGCATCGCGGAATCAATGCCATGCCTTGCCTTCCATTGCATCGATCAGCCCAGTTGAGAGTTGAGACGTCGCTCTCCCTGTTGGATCCATCTTGAAATACAGATAGTCATGCATGTTCTGGTCCAAACGCGGGCCAGACCAACCGCTAAGCAAGTACGTGCGACAGCACAATGGAGCCAAGCTAATCGTTGTCAGCTGGTGTGCTTGGATTGTCTAATTAATTACCTCATGCTCACATAATAGTACCTACCTTAGCTTACATAAATAGTTAAGCTCACTTCATGATAGTAACTGCGATTAAGATATACTCCCTCCGATCGGAAATAAGTGTCGGAGACTTAGTATAAATTTTGTACTAAGCTAGTACAAATTTTGTACTAAGCTAGTACAAAATCATCGACACTTATTTCTGATCGGAGGGAGTAACAAATATGGGTGATCGATAGCTCCCACTATAAGAAAAAACACTGTACAAGATTAAGTTTTTTTTGGAGAATAAAAGATGAAGATTGTTGATAAAGTACTATACATTGTATATATACATAGGTAGGTAGAGGTGGGTGTGGGTATGTATGTTGCAAATTGTGGCTGGCACTGTAGGTGTCGGTTGAGCCTAGCCACTTTTTCGGTCCAAGTAGTACGTAATGAACGTCTACCTTTTTTCGACAAACAATTAAACAAGTCGTCGTCTTCCTTGGCTAGCTGCTTATGGAGGTAGTTGGAGATGTCCTCAGATTACAAAAATCCCGACGATAACTCGAATAAAATTTCTTGAGACCATGCATGATATGTGTGCTCCGTTTCAATAAAAAAAACGCATGTCTATTTCAAGAAGAACTTTGACCAAAAAATTAAGCAACAAAATATTAATTATATTGTGCGTAATTAATAACATTGGATTTGTATTAAAAACACTTTCTAATGATACTAATTTTATAGCAACAATCTTATATTTATAGTAATTCTTGATTAAAGAAAATACAAAAAATGAGGTCGCCTTATTAATTGAAATGGAGTGAGCATGATCTATCTACCATATCCACCGAAAGGATAAATAGATGGATGTGTGTGCTCCATTTTACTCATAACTGACACCAACAAACACCAAATCTGAAAAGATAGGGTCCTCTAGTATAATTATAATTTCAAACATCACCCAATTAATGCATCCATTACGTCCTTCCTCTTGTCTCTCGCACATTTCAAGAAGATTGTGTCGATAGGCCCAACTAGGAGCAACAAGATTATGTGATGTGATGTCATATCTCTTGTCCTCGTATCACCAAATGATCGAAGAAATAAATTGTCCAAATTTAGAAGACCCCCAAAAAAGTGTCCGACAAAAGAAGTCGTATATTAACCAAGTCCGATCCTCACAAGAAGAGACCCCCTCCCCCCCCCCTCCCTCTCGATTAAATTTACGACTAGACTCAAAGGGAATTAGCCTTTGCTTTGGACCAATAGAAGCCGATGTGTGGGCCATGACCAAGCTCGATGCCGCTAGCCGGGAAACTATCTAGTGATAACATACCTCACATGATACCATGATACCATTTCGCAAAATTCAAACTTATAATTCCCAATAAACTTGGAAAAAAATTGTGGGTGCTCACATGATGTGTGTTTACATTTTCTAGAGTTTTAAAACCAAATTCAAAATGCACTAAAAAAATACAAATTGCTATGCAAATAGCTTCGTTTTATCTTTTTATCTTTCTATGATACTATTCATGTTGGGTTTGTCTTTTTATTTCTCCACATGTTTTTCTAATTTGATTCTTAAAATTTTATGGATTGTAAACACGTGTCTTGTGAATATCCCCAAATTATTTTGGAATTTTTTAAAACTTATATATTTGAATCTCAAAGAGCGGTACCATATAAGATGTTAGTATCACTAGATATATTCTGGCCACTAGCCCTACTCGTAGACTTGCAATTTATGTAGTAGTGGCGGAAAGGAACATGGTTAGAAGAATTGTCTTTTATGTTTTTCTTATAGCCATCGAATTCAATGCGCTAGCTTGCCCTTTCCAAATAGATGACCTGGAATGACATACTTGAAAGCTCATACGAACAACATATTATGCGACAAAAAGAAGAAGTCTCAAAATAGAAGTAGATAGATTCTCCCCCATGAATACACTCTTCATCTACTGGATGAGAGGTGGTGTTCTGGCTCCCATGTTATTAAAATGTTAAAAAAGAATTTCGTGTGTACATCTGAACATTCTAGGTTCACACACAAAAATTTTAGGAAAATAATATTGTGTGTGGCAGTGTAAATAGATTGTGCAACTCTAGATGGGAGGTAGTGTTTTGGCTCCCACGTGTATATGAACATATTATGAAACACAAAACCTTTTTCACTTGAAAGAAATGTATTTTTTCAAAATGTCAAAAAACAAAAGGAATTTCACGTATACATCTGAACATTCTATGCTCACACACATTTTTTTTTCGGAAAAATCACATTGTTGTGGTGGTGTAAAAAGACAAAAAAATATCTCGTGAATAGCCATTTTGGAGCATCATAATTTGTCTTTTTACATGGGAGAAAAAAGTGTTTTTTTTTCAAAACTTGTTGTACAATCGTAAAATAACCGGATGTACATAAAATAATAATTTTCTTACATCTTGAAATATGTTCTCAAACAATAAGTTCATATGTGCATTGTGGAGCCGAATTGGATTACCGCTCTGCATGGCTAGAGCCCCATGGCATATGTAGCTGATGGGTAGAGACTAGAGAGGCCGCGTGTAGGTGGAGTCAGAACTGTAATTAGAGTATTAGACCAAGTAACTTAGTAAAATGATTTATATTAGTACTACTAGCTGGTGTGGAAAGATTAGATGCATGTCTATGTTGACAAGAGGGAGTAGTTAGGAATTTGTGACGTACTCCCTCCGTTCGGAAATATAAGATGTTTTAGGTTTGTGAATTGAATGTATCTAGACATCTTTTAGTATATAGATTCACTCGAATCTATACACTAAAAGATGTCTAGATACATTAGCTTCACAAAACTAAAACATTTTATATTTCTAAACGGAGGGAGTACATAGAGCACCGATCGATCCATTCGCTTGCGCAATGCGCACACATATGACATGATTCCGTAGCTTCTCTTAAGCTACACGTACGACGCGTGGGATATGAGAACGTACTAGGCGGAGGCCATGCGCACGCAGGTAGGACAAATCGAAAACGGCCGAATGCATTGACGCAATCCTCTCGTACGAAAAACAAGAGAGGAGATGCATCCAATCCATGTCTTCAACAATGCATGCATGCCGTTGTTTATACTTTGCAATTTTTTAATCATTATTGGTTGTGAAATATGTTTTTATTTAACAGAGACTGGTGCGATGCACCCGAGAAACTTCTTTCGTTATCGTTGGTGAAGGTCAAATTACATAAAGGCCCCTAAAGAAAATGAAAATTACAACACATGACTGCAATTTCACACAGAGGACCCAAGAAGACCGTAGAAACGTGATCAAGCCTACCTCCACATCGCCGATGATGCCATGCACACGGGCAAGTCGGACCACCGCCGGGAGAACGCCAAGACAGAGCAAGCTGGAAGGGAGCGACTGCCCTACAGTTGTTTAGTTCAAGGCTATTATTAATAAAAAAAAAGACTTCCATTCGTCCCCATTAGTTTCTAAACTGTTCGATCCACGGCTAAAGAGAATATTAGTCTCGGTTCAATTGAAAATGTGAGCTAAGGGGCATTAGTCCCGGTTCAAATGGCCCTTTGGTTCTGGTTTGCGCCACCAACCGGGGCTAATGACTTTGGGCCTTTAGTCCCGGCTCGTGCCGCAAACCGGGACTATAGGGCACTCTTTAGTCCCGATTCGTGTCACGAGCTGGGACTAAAGGCCAGTTCAAACGAACCGCCGCTCCCGCGCCAGTTACGACGCATGGTCGCCGATTCATTTCGGGAAATCGCGGCATCATTACTTGATCGCTTCGGTAATCGTCATTGACGCATCGGGACCTCATCGCCGACGGCCTAATCACACCGCCGGCCAGCCTCTTCTTCTTCCCTCTCTCTAGTATATAAGGATGTACCTATAAGCATCTTCTTCATTCTCCTAATCTCCTCCAAAAACACCATAGCATCACCGGCGAGCTCTCTCTCTCCCTCTCATTTCAATGGAGCCGACGACGCTACCTCAATCTCGGGTGCATAATATCACCGCCGAAGGGATGGAATTCACCATCGCGGAAACTCTTCATGCATCAATGGTGGAGATGTGGCTCCACGCCGTCAAGCAGCGACTCCTCGACGCCGCACCGATCAAATGTGTGGGCTTGGACTGCGAGTTCACCAGCCCTCGCGAGGGTAGGCGTCATCAGCGTGCCGCTGTCCTTCAACTCTCGGTGGCGTCCGAGGTTTTGGTCTTCCAGATATGTCGGGCCGATCATGTGCCGCAGCTGCTCAAGGAATTCTTGAAGGACCCCACCATTAGATTCTGCGGCGCGGCTATCGGCAATGACATGCGCATGCTGGAATCATACGGAATTGAAATTCCGTCGGTGTACGACCTCCAAAGGATTATGCCGAACCCCACCAAGAATCCAATTCTGAGTCTATACGATCTATCCAATGCTACTATTGGGACAAAGCTTGAGAAGAAGAAGAGGAAGAAGGACAAGAAGGGCGGCGAGGAAGAAGAAGAAGAAGAAGAAGAAGAAGAAGAAGATGATGATGATGAACTTATATATGGTTGGGCCAAAGTTCCATTGAGCGACAAGCAAGTGTTGTATGCCACTCTAGACGCTCGCTTGGGCTTTGAGATTGCTAGGAGGTATTGGAAGCTAGAAGGCTACTAGATGTGTGTGTGGTGTGGTGTGCGAGTCTTTCAGTTGAGTAGCATGCACATATATTTGGAAAAAATTTACTCCCTCTTGTTTGGTTAACAAGTCTATTAATTTTCGAATTTTGGATTTTTCAAGTTTTTTGGCCTTTTCTGAATATTTTAATTATTAAAAAATAATAATTAAATTATGCATAAAAATTATTCGGAATTCATTCATGCTTATTATTACTTAATCATTGTTGCTTATTTTGTGAATTTATTTGGAATTTTAAAAGTAATATTATATGTTACCAAAGTGTATAGGTTAATAGAATTGGTAGCATACTATTATCAAGAAGTCGCGAGCGCAGTCTTGGAAGCTACTATGGAAGGAATGGAGAAGTTAAGCATGCTAAGAGTGGAGCAGTGTGAGGATGACTGACCGATCAGAAAGTGAGGACCACAAGTTTGTAATTTGACATGAGAATAGAGTGAGAGCCATAAGTATGTAATTTGACATGAGAATAGAGGTGATTAGATATTAGAGAAATAAAGAAAATAGAGAAATTCCAAAAAGCAAATACAATTTTTTTTCCGAACAAACCTTTAGTCCCGGTTTGTGTTACCAATCGGGACTAAAGGTCCTCCAGCCGCAGCACATGACCCAGGCCATGTGGAGGCCCATTGGTCCCGGTTTGTAAACAACAGGGACTAAAGGCTCCAGACTTTAGTCCTGCTTTGTTAGTGCCGGTTGCTCCAACCGGGACAAATGGGCCTTACAAACCAGGATCAATGGCCTTTTTTCTACCAGTGTATGGAACTAGTCGCTGAAGGCCGTCGGAGAAGAGCCTTCACCGTGAGAAGTTGTTTCAGTCACTACTAGGAAAACAGCTATAGCTAAAAGTGTTACTCGTAGCATATTTAAAAAATGGTGCGCTGCGGGTAATACCTGTAGCACACGCTGCACTGTGCAATGTGGGTATTTAGTTATCTGTAGCGCACGCCAGTATACCATGCGCTACGGGTAATGTGGGCTCCGAAGGACTGGTCTGACTCACATTACCCGTAGCGTATGGCTTAGGCATGCATTAGGGGTAACTAAATTGCCCATAGCACATGCATTATATGGTGCGCTACGGGTAATTTAAGTAGAAAAATTTCAAAAAATTCAATTTTTTGGACTTACCCATAGCGCATGATACGTCTCAAATGTATCTATAAATTTTGATGCTCCATGCTTGTTCTTACATTATTTGCTTTATGTTTTGTTACACTTCGTGGCGTTTTTATGCATTTTTCGGAACTAACCTATTTACAAGATACCTGGTGGCGCGGTGATGATAGTATAAAAGATGTGTAGTAAATGACCGGCCAGTTGAAAAACCCCAAGAGAAGGTTTTGATGAATATAGCAGCAAGTTTTCTCTCAGTTAAGAAACCAAGGTATGTCGATCAGGAGAAGAGCAGACAATACGACTGAAGGTGATGCTTCCAGCTTAGCGACAGCTTCGGACAATTTATATATGGCGCCTCGTCCAAGCTTTGCTTTGTGAGCAGCAACGTGGAACCTGCACACACACAACCAAGTACTTTATTCCCAACTTGCGACGAGGTTGTCAATCTCGCCGGTTTGCTTGAAACAAAGGGTATGAGCGTATCGAGTGGAAAGTGATAATAGTATGCGAGTAAAGTAAACAGTGCGAGTAAAGTAAATAGGTGATAGCAATATGATGGAAATAGGACCGGGGTCCACAGTTCACTAGTGGTGTCTCTCCATAAGATAAATAACACATGCTGGGTAAACAAATTACAGTTGAGCAATTGATAGAATAAAGATAAACGTGATATGTCAAGAAGATCACTATGCGATTTACTCTGGGCATTACAACAAAATACATAGACCGCCATCAAACTGCATCTATGACTAATAATCCACTCACGGGGATATCATCCGAACACCCCATGAGTATTAAGTTTAGAAACAAAAGATAATTGCATTAAGCAAAGTGTGTAATGTAAACAAATCATATGCCCTCGAGCATATGAATGTTGTTTTCTCCCTAGTAGCAACAGCACATCTACAACCTTAGAGGTTTCTGTCACTCCCCCAGATTAAATAGAGGCATGAACCCACTATCAAGCATAAATACCCCCTCTTGGAGTTACTAGCAACTACTAGGCCAAGATAGCTACTAACAACGGAGAGCATGCAAGATCATAAACAACATAGAGATAACATAAGATATATTTCAGTATAGCAACTCAATCATAACACCAATATTCATCGGATCCCAACAAACCAAACATGTAGAATTACATAACGGTGATCTCAATCATGTAGGGCAGCTCATGAGATCTAAACATGAAGCACATGGTGGAGGAGACAACCATCTAGCTACTGCTATGGACCCATAGTCCAAGGTAGACTACTCACTCATCGCTCCGGAGACAAGCATGGCGATGAAGAAGACCTCCGGTGGCGATTCCCCTCTCCGGCAGGGTGCCAGGAAGAGCTTCTGGACCCTCCCGATCTTCGGGTCGACGGCGGCGGCGGATCGCGATGTGTTCTGGAAAATTGATCGGGTACTTAGGTTTTTTCCGTCGGGGGGTCTTTATAGGCGAAGGGGCATCGTCAGAAGTGGACCGAGGTGCTCTCACACATAGGGGCGCGGCCAGGGGCTGGGCCGCGCCGCCCTGGTGTGTGGGGCCCTCGTGGCCCCCCTCTGACTCCTCTTCGGATCTCTGGAAGCTTCCGGGAAAAATAAGACTTCAGGAACTTGTTTCGTCCAATTCTGAAAATATTTCCTGTGTAGCTTTTCTGAAACACAAAAACAGCAGAAAACAGGGAACTGGCACTGTGGCGACTTGTTAATAGGTTAGTTCCCGAAAATGCATAAAAGTGCCACGAAGTGTAATGAAACAGTAGGCAAATGGTGTAAAAACAAGCATGGAGCATCAAAAATTATAGATACGTTTGAGACGTATCAGCATCCCCAAGCTTAACTCCTGCTCATCCTCGAGTAGGTAAGTGATAACAAAAGAAATAATTTTTAAGGTGACATGCACCTACACAATCTTGATCATCGATGTAAGCATTGAGTGCTGAGATCAAAGAACTTAAAACATGGGCATGAAAGATATAATCTTGATAGAAGAAACTTAGCAACCATGTTATAACATGAAAATGAACACAAATAAAAGATCATGAAAATGAAACAATGAAAGTCAAACATATGTTCAAATCATAAGGAAAAACATACAAATGGTTTTCAGCTTGTCCTTCATGGAGAGCAAAACATAAATGCATAGGACACCTTCAAGTTTAAGAGGGCGACTAGATACAAATAATTTGAGAATAAGTGAAACCAACAATATGAATCAATCAATGAAAACTTTGGGACAATGCACATTATACTCAGAATGATAACTATGCTCTCTTAATGGTGCACAAAGGTAGAAGGTGGTGACTCAACATAAAAGTAAAAGAAAGGCCCTTCGCAGAGGGAAGCAGTGATTGCAAGTTTTATAACCTTCAAAAATTATGGTACTTACCGGCTTTGAGCTCTCATTGCCCCCATCATAAGCATCTTGAATGGTTAAAGTTAATGCGAGAACAATTATGATGCATATGCTTGACAAATCATAAGTTGAAAACCGCGTGTCCCGTGAATACGAGTACCCAAACCTCATGCTACTCTACTTAGAGTCCCAAGCAAGGCTCTTGTCACTGTAAGTATATATGTATCATCGAGAACCGCCAACGGGGTACCTCCATGCCCGATGACATGGAACAAGCCCACATCAAAATGACAGGACAAGCAGACAATGAACACCTCGACATCTCTTTTATTTGCCATTTATTTAGCTTTTTATTTTGAGATGCGTCGTCGAATGTCCACCATGGGTATGCTGCAAATTTCCACCATGAATTATGCATGGCTTAGATTGGCGGCCCAGGCGTTTCCCTAACACATATACAAACTCCATGATCCCCGCAAGATTCCCAATTCATTTCACACCGCGGGCATCCATAAACAAAAGATCATGATATCAACTCAAATAAGAAGTGCAATGTTGAAAGCTTGCCCCATGACACCATGGTTGGGCTAGTCTCCAACTTACAACTTGCAAGCATAACAACTCAACATAAGAGACCACAATGTCAAATTTTTAAGAACAAAAAAAAGTAAAGTGTGCCTTCCGGTTCATGAGAGCTTTACTGACCAATTTTCGCATAACACTGGTAAGAGTTTAATTTGAAGAGAAAATAAAAGCAAGTCAAATTTACTTGGAATAGCAAATTGCTAGTAGGTATGTATGGTGGACACAATGGTAAACTTGGTTTTTAGGATTTGGATGCACGAGTAGAGCTCATACTCAATACAAGGCGAGGGCTAGCAAAAGACTGGGAGCGACCAACTAAGAGAGCAATAATGGCCATAATCATACAAAGTGACAAAGCAACATTAAAAGAAGCATAAGATGGCATCAAAAGTCAAAAACTAAATGATCATAAATGCTATTGGCGACTTTGTATGAGTCTAACATGTGTGAGCATGCGCCAAGTCAACCCAAATAAAGCATCAAGGAGAAAACCAAAATAATGCTTCCAATGATAAAAACAACGCATGATTTTTTCAAAGGCTCATTAAGCAATCTCAATTATTTGAGACAAGTCATGCTACAACAAAACCACTAAGCGTACTATCAAAAATACATCAAGCATGACATGAAAAAGCCTAAGCCGCAGTCTACACAAGCTCCTTCTTGTACCACTTTTTTGCATAAAGCTTTTTCTCTTTTCCAACACCATTTGAAATTTTTAAGACACCTCTTTTGATGAAAACCAATAAAGATCAGAGGCAAAAATACACCTTGATGAAGAGATATGACAAGGTCTGAATGCAAATCAAGGCGAAAATGAAAACCAAAAGCAGTAGCAGAAAAAGAAGAACACTCGGTTTTTTATAAGAATGAAAACTAGAGCGTTCTTGGCAAATGAAAAGCAAAGCAACTTCTCCAAAAGAAATTTGTGGGGGTCCAACCATTTATTGCAGCAAACAAAAATAAACTAATAAAGAAAACTAAAACAACTGACGCTCCAAGAAAAACGCATAGTGCATGAAGCAATAAAAATATAGTGTCTTGAAAGGTGACCTGATTTTTGCCGATGAAGAAGGGCTGCATCGGGGGCATCCCCAAGCTTTGATGCTTGTACTTCTTGGATATTTATTGGGGTGATGCATGGGCATCTCCAAGCTTGAGCTTTTGTCCATTCTTCAACTCATCTCATCATTCTCCAATCCCTACACTTGAAAACTTCCTTCATACAAAACTAAACACAAATCTATTAGCAACATTAGTGTAAGCATATCATATAATCAACCTCTTTTTGCTTCAGGTTTCAACCCAAAACCACCACATATTAAGTATATACTACTGTATCAACTTCCCCAAAAGTTCCGTGATCAAAAGAACTAAAAAAGAAAGCGATAAAGCGGCAAACACAAATATTGGCAGAAATCTGTCAAAACAGAACAGATGACAAAGGCCGAATTTTTAAGGTGTTTTCTGTTGCTCAAATCAAAAAGTGTTCAACTAATGAAAGTTTGGATATAACCTGGGGCATATGCACAAGAAATCGCAGGTCCAAAAGATATACAGAGAATTTTCACGAATTTTTACGGTGCAGTACCAAAAACAGTTTCAGGACAGCAACATCCCCAAATCTTTACCTCACTCAAATTAGAGGCTTCTCTTGGCACAACAATGAAATAAAAATGGTAAGGAGAGGTAATTATAGTAGTAATGACTTCCAAGACTCAAATAAAAGAAAAATTACTAAAAATAAAACATTAGGTTATCTCCCAAGAGTGCTTTTCTTTAACGCCTTTGAGCTAGGCGCAGAAAATTGCGAATCAAGTAACATCAAGAGATGAAGCATCAAGCTCATAATTTGCTCTAAGAATAGAGTCAAAAAGCAATTTCTTTCTTTTCCTAGGGAAGTGTTCCATACCTTTCTTGAGTGGGAATTGATATTTGATGGTGCCTTCCCTCATATCAATAATGGCACCTACAGTTCAAAGAAAGGGTCTTCCCAAAATAATAGGACATGAAGCATGGCATTCAATGTCCATAATGAGAAAATCAACGGGAACAAGGTTATTGTTAACCATAATAAGAACATCATTAATCCTTCCCAAAGGTTTCTTCTTAGCAACATCAGCAATAGGAACATCATAATAACACTTTTCAAGTGGTGGTAAATCAAGCATGTCATAAATTTTTCTAGGCATAATAGAAATACTAGCACCTAGATTACATAAAGCATGGCAATCAAAACCATTAACATGCATATCAATGATGGGTTCCCAACCATCTTCTAACGTCTTGGGAACAAAAGCTTTTTGCTTCAACTTTTCATCCCTAATTTTCATGAGAGCATTGGTAATATGCTTCGTAAAAGCAATATTTAAAGAACTAGCATTGGGAGTCAAAGCAAGCTTTTGCAAGAACAAAATTACTTCAGATATATTGCAGCCATCAACATCAAAATCATTAAAATAAGTAGAGCTGTCATCTCCTACACTCCGAAAAATTTCAGCACTCTTTTGAGAAAAAGTTTTGGCAGTTTTAGGCTTTTTAACACAAGGAGTGGGAGTTTTCTCTACACCAATCAAAGTAAGAGGATTGCTAGATTTAGGAACAACATCATTAGAGGTAGTAATAGTACAAACTTTCATATTCCTAGCAATCTCATCCTCTCTTTCCCATCTAGCATGCAATTCTGCTAACAATCTAATATTTTCATCTATTCCAACTTGAATAGCATTAGCAGTGGCAAAAACATTGTTCTCTTTCACATCATTAGGCAACACTTTTAATTTCAGAAGTTCAACATCATGAGCAAGGCTATCAACTTTAGAAGCAAGAATATCAATTTTGCCTAACTTTTCCTCAACGGACTTGTTAAAAGCATTTTGCTTACCGATGAAGTCCTTGAGCATTACCTCAAGCTCGGAGGGCGCGGCCCTAGTGTTGTTGGAGGAGTTACCATAAGAGTTACCATAACCATTACTAGAAGGATACGGCCTATAATTGTTACTAGCAAAATTGTTCCTATAAGCATTGTTGTTAAAATTATTGTTTCTAATGAAGTTTACATCAACATGCTCTTCTTGAGCAACCAAAGAGGCTAAAGGAACATTATTAGGATCAACATGAGTTCTATCATTAGCAAGCATAGCCATAATGGTATCAATCTTATCACTCAAGGAAGAGGTTTCCTCAACAGAATTTACCTTCTTACCTTGTGGAGCTCTCTCGGTGTGCCATTCAGAATAATTTACCATCATGTTGTCAAGTAGCTTTATTGCGGCGCCCAAGGTAAGGGACATAAAAGTGCCTCCAGCAGCTGAATCAAGTAGGTTCCTCAAAGAAAAATTCAGTCCTGCGTAAAAAGTTTGGACAATCATCCAAGTAGTCAGTCCATGGGTGGGGCAATTCTTTATCATAGATTTCATTCTTTCCCAAGCTTGAGCAACATGTTCATTATCAAACTGACTAAACTTCGTAATATTGCTACGCAGAGATATAATTTTAGCAGGAGGATAATATCTACCAATAAAAGCATCCTTACACTTAGCCCATGAATCAATACTATTCTTAGTCAAAGACAACAACCAATTTTTAGCTTTTCCTCTCAAAGAAAAAGGAAACAACTTGAGCTTAATAATATCACTTTCTACCTCCTTATATTTCTGCATCTCACATAGCTCAACAAAATTGTTGAGATGACCTGCAGCATCTTCAGTACTAGCACCAGAAAATTGCTCTTTCATAACAAGGTTCAATAAAGCAGGCTTAATCTCATAAAAGTTTGCAGCAGGAGCAGGTGGCGCAATAGGAGTGCAGATAAAATCACTATTATTCGTGCTAGTAAAGTCACACAACTTGGTGTTTTCAGGATTAGCCATTTCAGCAAAACTAAGAGTAGACAAGTAAAAACAACTATCAAGGATTCTAATTTTTTTGGGTTTTTGATAAAACAATGCAAGTAAAAAATAAATAAAGTAAAGCAAAACAATAAAACAAAGTAAAGGATATGCGTGCGAAAAACTTCCCTTGCAGAGGTCTTCCACTTCTTCCCCGGCAACGGCGCCAGAAAACTTGTTGGTGGCGCGGTGATGATAGTATGAAAGATGTGTAGTAAATGACCGGCCAGTTGGAAAACCCCAAGAGAAGGTTTTGATGAATATAGCAGCAAGTTTTCCCTCAGTTAAGAAACCAAGGTATGTCGATCAGGAGAAGAGCAGACAATACGACTGAAGGTGATGCTTCCAGCTTAGCGACAGCTTCGGACAATTTATATATGGCACCTCATCCAAGCTTTGCTTTGCGAGCAGCAACGTGGAACCTGCACACACACAACCAAGTACTTTGTTCCCAACTTGCGATGAGGTTGTCAATCTCACCGGTTTGCTTGAAACAAAGGGTATGAGCGTATCGAGTGGAAAGTGATAATAGTATGCGAGTAAAGTAAACAGTGCGAGTAAAGTAAACAGGTGATAGCAATATGATGGAAATAGGACCGGGGTCCACAGTTCACTAGTGGTGTCTCTCCATAAGATAAATAACACATGCTGGGTAAACAAATTACAGTTGGGCAATTGATAGAATAAAGATAAACATGATATGTCAAGAAGATCACTATGCGATTTACTCTGGGCATTACAACAAAATACATAGACCGCCATCCAACTGCATCTATGACTAATAATCCACTCACGGGGATATCATCCGAACACCCCATGAGTATTAAGTTGCGAACAACATATAATTGCATTAAGCAAAGTGTGTAATGTAAACAAAGCATATGCCCTCGAGCATATGAATGTTGTTTTCTCCCTAGTAGCAACAGCACATCTACAACCTTAGAGGTTTCTGTCACTCCCCCAGATTAAATAGAGGTATGAACCCACTATCGAGCATAAATACCCCCTCTTGGAGTTACTAGCAACTACTCGGCCAAGATAGCTACTAACAACGGAGAGCATGCAAGATCATAAACAACATAGAGATAAAATAAGATATATTTCAGTATAGCAACTCAATCATAACACCAATATTCATCAGATCCCAACAAACCAAACATGTAGAACTACATAACGGTGATCTCAATCATGTAGGGCAGCTCATGAGATCTAAACATGAAGCACATGGTGGAGGAGACAACCATCTAGCTACTGCTATGGATCCATAGTCCAAGGTAGACTACTCACTCATCGCTCCAAAGGCAAGCATGGCGATGAAGAAGACCTTCGGTGGCGATTCCCCTCTCCGGCAGGGTGCCGGGAAGAGCTTCTGGACCCTCCCAATCTTCGGGTCGATGGCGGCGGCGGATCGCGATGTGTTCTGGAAAATTGATCGGGTACTTAGGTTTTTTCCGTCGGGGGGTCTTTATAGGCGAAGGGGCATCGTCAGAAGTGGACCGAGGTGCTCTCACACATAGGGGGCACGGCCAGGGGCTGGGCCGCGCCGCCCTGGTGTGTGGGGCCCTCATGGCCTCCCTCCGACTCCTCTTCGGATCTCTGGAAGCTTCCGGGAAAAATAAGACTTTAGGAACTTGTTTCGTCAAATTCTGAGAATATTTCATGTGTAGCTTTTCTGAAACACAAAAACAGCAGAAAACAGGGAACTGGCACTGTGGCGACTTGTTAATAGGTTAGTTCCGGAAAATGCATAAAAGTGCCACGAAGTGTAACGAAACAGTAGGCAAATGGTGTAAAAACAAGCATGGAGCATCAAAAAATTATAGATACGTTTGAGACGTATCAATACCACAGTGCCAGTTCCCTTTTTTTTGCTATTTTTGTGTTTCAGAAAAGTTACACAGGAAATATTCTCGGAATTGGACGAAACAAAAGCCGAACCTCCTATTTTTACCAAAGCTTCACGAAGACCGAAGATGAGATGGAGGGGGGCCAGGGGCCAGCCACACCATAGGGAGGGCGCGGCCCAGCCCCTGGCCGCGCCCACCCATGGTGAGGGCGCTTGGTCCACCTCCTAACAACGTCCCTTCGCCTATAAAGTCCCCTCGACGGGAAAAATCTAAAGGACGGATCTCTTTTTTATGAAATATACTGCAAGCCGCTGACGTCGCCGTCGTGAGATCGGGAGGATCCAGGAGCTCTTCCCGGCACCCTGCCGGAGGCCTTCTACACCACCATGGTCGCCTTTGGAGTGATGTGTGACTATTCTACCTTGGACTATGGGTCCATAGCAGTAGCTAGATGGTTGTCTTCTCTACCATGTGCTTCATGTTTAGATCTTGTGAGCTGCCCTACATGATCAAGATCATCTTTATGTAATCATACATGTTGTGTTTGTTGGGATCCGATAAGTATTGGTACTATGTCAAGTTGATGTGCTGAATTATATCTTATGTTGTCTCTATGTTGTTTATGATCTTGCATGCTTTCCGTTGCTACTAGCTATCTTGGCCGAGTAGATGCTAGTGACTCCAAGAGGGAGTATTTATGCTCAATAGTTGGGTTCCTGTCTCTATTTAATCTGGGGGAGTGACAGAAACCTCTAAGGTTGTAGATGTGCTGTTGCCACTAGAGGAAAACAACATTCTTGTGTCCAAGGACATTTGCTTTGTTTACATTATGCACTTTGCTTAATGCAATTATCTGTTGTTCGCAACTTAATACCCAAGGGGTCCTCAGACGATTCCCCATGAGTGGATTATTAGTCATAGATGCAGTTGGATGGCGGTCTATGTATTTTGTCGTAATGCCCAGAGTAAGCCTCATAGTGATCCTCGTGATGTATGTACGTTATCTTTACTCTATCAATTGCCCAACTGTAATTTGTTTACCCAGCATACTTTATTTATCTTATAGAGAGACACCACTAGTGAACTGTAGACCCCGGTCCAATTTCCTTTACATTGCTTTACTGTTTTACTATTACTCGCTCTGTTTACTTTACTTGCATTACTATTATCCTTTTACCACTCGATACGCTCAATCCTTTATTTACAGCAAACCAGTGAGATTGACAACCTCATCATAAGTTGGGAGCAAAGTACTTGTTTGTGTTGTGCAGGTTTCACGTTTCTGCTGGGGGAAGACACGCCGACAAGCAGTTTATCTGGCGCTCTTGTCCGGAGTGTCATGAAGCTAGCAAGCATCACCTTCTGAAGTTTGGCTTTCTCCTACTAGTTCGATTTAACCTTGGTTTTATAACTGAGGGAAGACTTGCTACTATGCTCATCATACCTTCCTCTTGGGGTTCCCAACGGGCTGTACTTACAAGCCATCAAGCAGTTTTCTGGCGCCGTTGCCGGGGAGGAAGAAGACTTCTGTAAGGGGAGTCTCTCACGCACAATCTTTTACTTTGTTTTAGTTTTGCTTTATTTTACTTTTGCTTGCATCTTTTTATCAAAAATACAAAAAAATTAGTTTCCTTTATAGTTGTTACTTTATTACTCTTAGTTCATTATGTTGTTCCCTAAGTATGTTTTGGAGGACCTCTCAGTAGGTAGTGGTTCTATCATTGGGAAAGGTAACATCGAGGAGTTCTTTAATCATATTAGTATGCATAAAGATGTTGAGGATAGATCTTTGGCTGAGCTTGCTCCTAGTTACAAAGTTGCTGCTACTTATTTAGTTCACATGTTGGAGGCTAGGTTTGTTAACCTTAATCCTTTTATGCTACAAAAGTTTCTTAAGCTTCATGATATCGAAGACTCCGAAAAGAAAGATTTTATTTTGGAGACTTTGAGTATAGAATTTAGAGATGTTGTTATTGAAGCTAGGAAAGTTTTTGAGCATTTTGATATGCTTGGCTCGCCTGTTAATGTTGTTGGTACAACCAAAGAAGACATCAAAGTACCAATACCTAGCAAACTCTTGGGATTGCATGAAGCTTTGGAAAATAATTTTGATTGGATCTGTCCTGAGAATCTTTTTAGTGAATTGAGTGAACCAAAGCATGATCACAAGGGGTCTTCAAAAACTTATTTGGATGCAATAAAATGTCTTGTTGAAAATACCTCTGCAATGGATCTTAATGCATCACTTGATATTACTTGATTTGCACCTTTCTGCGCCTAGCTCAAAGGCGTTAAAGAAAAGCACTCTTGGGAGATAACCCATTATTTTCTTTTCAGTTCTTTTTATTTTATTTGAGTCTTGGAAGTTATTACTACTATAATAACCGCTCCTTATCCTCTTTTATTTCATTCTTGTGCCAAGAAGAACCTATAATTTGAGGGAGGTAAGATTTGGGGAAGTTGCTGTCCTGAAACAGATTTCGGTGCTGCACCGTAAAAATTCGTGAAAATTATCAGAATATCTTTTTGACCTGCGATTTCTTGTGCATATGCCCCAGGTTATATCCAAACTTTCATTAGTTTTTCACTTTTTATTTGAGCAACAGAAGGTCCTCGAAAAAATCGACCTTTGTCAGCTGTTCTGTTTTGACAGATTTCTGCCACTATTTGTGTTTTCCTCTCGATCGCTTTCTTTTTTAGTTCTTTTGTTCACGGAACTTTTTGGGAAGTTGCTACAGTAGTATATTCTTTATATGTGGTGTTTTTGAGTTGAAACCTGAACCAAAAAGTGTTGATTCACTATTATGTTTATGCTAACATTGCTAATAGAATTGTGTTAAGTTTTTATGAAGGAAGTTTTCAAGTGTAGGGATTGGAGTATGATGAGATGAGTTGAAGAATGGACAAAAGCTCAAGCTTGGGGATGCCCATGCACCCCAAGAAATATCCAAGAGGTACAAGCGTCAAAGCTTGGGGATGCCCCCGAGGGACCCCTTCTTCATCGGCAAAAATCAGGTCACCTTTCAACACATTATATTTTTATTGCTTCATGCACTATGCGTTTTTCTTGGAGCGTCTTTACTTTTGCTTTCAGTTTTTTTGTTTTTTTTGCTGTAATAAATGGTTGGACCCCAACAAATTTCTTTTGGAGGAGATTTACTCGCTTTTCATTTGCCAAGAACACTTCATTTTTCACTCTTATCGTTCAACGAGTATTCTCTTTTTCTAGAACTGCGTTTAGCTTACGTTTTTCGCCTTGATTTTTGTTCAGATCTTGTTTTATCTTTGTATCAAGGTGTATTTGGGCCTCTGGTCTATGTTCATATTCATCAAAAGAGTTGTTTCAAAAAGGTTTGAATGGTATTGGAAAAGAGAAAAAATTTCATGCAAAAAAGTGGTACAAAAAGGAGCTTGTTTAGACTGCGGCTTAGACTTTTTCATGCCATGCTTGATGTCATTTTGATAGTATGCTTAGTGATTTTTGCTGTAGCATGACTTGTCTCAAATGACTGAGATTGCTTAATGAGCCTTTGAAAAAAATCATGCATTGTTTTTATTTTATGGAAGTATTAATTTGGTTTTCTCCTTGATGCTTTATTTGGGTTGACTTGCGCATGCTTACAACATGTTAGACTCATACAAAGTCGCCATAAGCCTCTATGATCATTTGGTTTTTGACTTTTGATACCATTTTATGCTTCTCTTAATGATGTTTTGTCGCTATGCATGATTATGGCCGTTATTGCTCTCTTAGTTGGTCGCTCCCAGTCTTTTGCTAGCCCTCATTTTGTACTGAGTATGAGCTCTACTCGTGCATCCAACTCCCAAAAACCAAGTTATTCCAATGTGTCCACCATACATACCTATTAGCAATTTTCTATTCCAAAGTACATTTGACTTGCTTTTATCTATCATTTAAATTAAACTCTTTTCGTGTTTTGTGAAAATTAGTCAGTAAAGCTCTCACGAATCTGATGGCACACTTTACTTTTATCGCTTTTAAAATTTTGACATTGTGGCTCTTTTATGTTGACGTTATGCTTGTAAGTTGTAAGTTGGAAATTAGCCAAACCATTCCATCATGGGGTAAGCTTTTAACATTGCACTTCTTATTTGAGTTGATATCGTGATCTTTTGTTTATGGATACTCGTGATGTGAAATAAGTTGGGAATCTTGCGGGATCATGGAGTTTGTATACGTGTTAGAGAAACGCCTGGGCCGCTAAGCTAAGCCATGCATCATTCATGGTGAAAATTTACAGCATGCCCATAGTGGACATTCGACGACACATCTCAAAATAAAAAGCTATACCAATGGTAAATAAAAGAGATGCTGAGGTATTCATTGTCTGTTTGTCCTGTCATTTTGATGTGGGGCTTATTCCATGTCATCGGGCAAGGAGGTACTCCGTTGGCGGTTCTCGATGATACGTGTATACTTACAATGACAAGAGCTTGCTTGGGACCCTAAGTCGAGTAGCATGAGGTTTGGGTATTCGTACTTCACAGGACACGAGGTTTTCAACCTATGATTTGTCAAGCATATGCTCATAAACGTTCTTGCATTTACTTTAACCATTCAAGATGCCTATGATGCGGGCAATGAGAGCTCAAAGCTAGTAAGTACCATAATTTTTGAAGGTTTATAAAACTTGCAATCACTGCTTCCCTCTGCGAAGGGCCTTTCTTTTACTTTTATGTTGAGTCACCACCTTTTACCTTTATGCACCATCTAAGAGAGCATAGTTGCCATTCTGAGTTTAATGTGCATAGTCCCAAAGTTTATCATTGATTGATTCATGAATATGGTTTCACTTGTTCTTAAATTATTTGTATCTTGTCACCCTTTTAAACTTGAAGGTGTCCTATGCATTTATGTTTTGCTATTCCATGAGGGACAAGCTGAAAACCATTTGCTATATTTTTCCATATGATTTGAACACACGTTTGACTTTCATTATTTCATTATTCATGATCTTTCGTTTGTGTTTTTTTTCATGTTATAACATGGTTGCTAAGTTCTTATTGTTAAGATTATGTCTTTTATGCCCATGTTTTAAGTTCTTTGATCCCAGCACTCAATGCTTACATAGATGATCAAGATTGTGATGGTGCATATCACCTAAAAAATTATTCTTTTGTTATCACTTACCTACTCGAGGACGAGCAGGAGTTAAGCTTGGAGATGCTTGATACGTCTCAAACGTATCTATAATTTTTGATGCTCCGTGCTTATTCTTACACCATTTGCTTTGTGTTTTGTTACACTTCGTGGTGTTTTTATGCATTTTCCGGAACTAACCTATTGACAAGATGCCACAGTGCCAGTTCCCTATTTTCTGCTATTTTTGTGTTTCAGAAAAGTTACACAGGAAATATTCTCAGAATTGGACAAAACAAAAGCCGAACCTCCTATTTTTACCGAAGCTTCGCGAAGACCGAAGATGAGACAGAGGGGGGCCAGGGGCCAGCCACACCACAGGGGGGCGTGGCCCAGCCCCTGGCCACACCCACCCATGGTGAGGGCGCCTGGTCCACCTCCTGACGACGTCCCTTCGCCTATAAAGTCTCCTCGATGGGAAAAACCTAAAGGACGGATCTCTTTTTTATGAAACATACTGCAAGCCACCGCCGTCGTGAGATCGGGAGGATCCAGGAGCTCTTCCCGGCACCCTGCCGGAGGCCTTCTACACCACCATGGTCGCCTCCGGAGTGATGTGTGAGTAGTCTACCTTGGACTACGGGTCCATAGCAGTAGCTAGATGGCTGTCTTCTCTACCATGTGCTTTATGTTTAGATCTTGTGAGCTGCCCTACACGATCAAGATCATCTTTATGTAATCATACATGTTGTGTTTGTTGGGATCTGATGAGTATTGATACTATGTCAAGTTGATGTGCTGAATTATATCTTATATTATCTCTATGTTGTTTATGATCTTGCATGCTTTCCATTGCTAGTAGCTATCTTGGTCGAGTAGATGCTAGTGACTCCAAGAGGGAGTATTTATGCTCGATAGTTGGGTTCATGCCTCTATTTAATCTGGGGGAGTGACAGAAACCTCTAAGGTTGTAGATATGCTGTTGCCACTGGGCGGAAAACAACATTCTTGTGTCCAAGGACATTTGCTTTGTTTACATTACGTACTTTGCTTAATGCAATTATCTGTTGTTCTCAACTTAATACTCAAGCGGTCCTCACATGATTCCCCGTGAGTGGATTATTAGTCATAGATGCAGTTGGATCGCGGTCTATGTATTTTGTCGTAATGCCCAGAGTAAGCCTCATAGCGATCCTCATGATGTATGTACGTTATCTTTACTCTATCAATTGCCCAACTGTAATTTGTTTACCCAGCATGCTTTATTTATCTTATGGAGAGACACCACTAGTGAACTATGGACCCCGGTCCAATTTCCTTTACATTGCTTTACCGTTTTACTATTACTCGCTCTGTTTACTTTACTTGCATTACTATTATCCTTTTACCACTCGATACGCTCAATCCTTTGTTTACAGCAAACCGGTGAGATTGACAGCCTCATCGTAAGTTGGGAGCAAAGTACTTGTTTGTGTTGTGCAGGTTTCACGTTGCTGCTGGGGGAAGACACGCCGACAAGTAGTTTATCTGGCGCCCTTGTCCGTAGTGTCACGAAGCTAGCAAGCATCACCTTCTAAAGTTTGGCTTTCTCCTACTGGTTCGATTTAACCTTGGTTTCATAACTGAGGGAAGACTTGCTACTGTGCTCATCATACCTTCCTCTTGGGGTTCCCAATGGGCTGTACTTACAAGCCATCAGCGCACGACCTAATGCGATACAAGCATACATATATGGTGCGCTACGGGTAAGTTCCGCACCAAAATTTTCAAAAAGCGGGAAGAATTCAAAAATTTCGAATAGGCGAGAAAATTTACCGGTAGCGCACCACACACTCCATGCGCTACGGGTAAGTTTTTCAAATTTTGTCCCGCCACACCCCCCTCCCCACGTGGATCGCCCTTTTAGTTTTTTGAAAAATAAAATAAAATGATAATAATTCTAAAAAAACAAAATTTGAGATGTAGTTATGTTCCGTGATCTAGAAAAAATAATAAACTTGAATTTTGTTATTTTTGTACAAAAAACTTTATGCCCCGATAAAACGGCCATAACTTTTGCATACCAAGTCGGATGAAAAAGTTTTTTATATGAAAAAGTATCTACACCAGGCAGACCGTGCCACCAGCCCGTTTGCTCCTCGAGCATTTTCTCGCCTCTATCTTCTTATGTACACCTTCGTTTTGCCAAAAGGGACACCCTATTTTCCCATAATTTTCTGAGGCGACGGTGGAGACCACACCCTTCTTCCACCTCCGGAAGGGTTGATCAGCTGCTGCCGCTAGAGGGAAATTGCAGTCATCATCGTCACCGACTCCTCCTTGGCATAGGGGAGCATCTCCATCACATCTACATCATCATCTTCATCATCCCCAATATCAGCACCATCTCCACCTCGAGATTCAATGTCACCCCCATCATAGTTTGTGGTAGATCGAACCTCAGATACTTTTTAACTATTGTGTGCATGTTTGTGCTCAGCAACTTGTCATTATTTTGTGCTGAAGTTATACTTTTAGATTGTGTTGTATCTAATATGCCACTGATCATGATCATGATTGACACTTGTGAGTAGTTCCCGTTGTTCCTGGGATGAATTGGCTATGATTTCTATATAATATGCATGGAGTATTTTGTTAAGTTTTGATCTTTTATGAGGAAGGGGTAGGGTATATGGCGGTGAAAGTGATGGTGGAGGTGATGTCGCGGCAGAGAAACAACACTAGTTGCTGTCGCGACAGAGTAGGGTATGATGAGTCGGAAGTATATGGTGGCGGTGATCGGCGAGCGGTGTAAGCGTGTGGTGCAAACGTGCGGTGGCGGCGTGACTACTGTGATTCGAACTTGAAACTCTAATGGAACTAGGCACTAAGACCAACAACGCGACACGTAGTTGCAGACACAAATTCAACTATGCAGAACTGAAAAGACAATGCAAAGGCTTGGATGGTTTATGGAATGATATGATCTAAACCCTAACTGTATTTTTGGCTTTTTCGTGGTTTATAAGTATGAACGCAGATGCAATCTACACTAGAAAAATAGTAAATCTCACCGAGCAACCTGAAATCCGATACCACTTGATAGAGCAAAGGTGTCCAATCTTTCGATGAGATGATGATGGTTCGATTTGTTGGTGGATTTTGTGCTTGACGATCTGACTACATGTGCAAAGCTCGTGCGCCAATGCAATCACTTGCACAATCTCCGTGAGTTACTGATCTTGCGGATACACGATCAGCCTGACCATCGAGGGTCTTAATTCCTACCTAAAATCGAGAACAAGTAAGAACTAATAATGCAATCAAGATATTACGGATGAATGATGAAAGCTTTATTATAGAGGTGGGATTCTGAATAGTCGGTCTTCTTCTAGGCGTTGGCCTCAAAAAAAGTACACGTAGTCGCAGCGATGGCTAATTTTTAATCTAAGCAAAATCCAAGTCTAACGTGACGGCTATGGGGATATTTGAGGAAGAAAAAGGTGGGGGTGTGGCCAGCCTTGGGTATGGCGGTCAAACCTAACCCTAAAAGGCCTTTTCTCCTCAAATATGGACTCCAAAAAGTGGTTGTCTTAGTTGTTGCAAAAATTATATGGGCCTGGCCCAAAAATAAAGGTGACGCGGCACCATATCAAGCTATGGACGAAATTATGAAATATATTATTGTATATTTCATCCAAGCCTTTATTCATCATTATGGTGGCTTCAAAGTTCTGAAATCTCCACTTGTGGTGTCCTCTTCAATCCTCAAACGCTTGCTGCCATCTCCATGCATGATCATGCTCCAATGCTTGTCCCTTTTGTCCATACTAGGTCCTTCACTCCTAAGAGTAACAAACACATCTAATTTAAGAATCATCATATTCTCATGTATGTGAGAAAGAGTTCCAACAAACGGAAGTACCTGATAGTTAAGTTGCTTAGCACGAGCTCAAGTGATAGGTCCTTGTATTTGTATCGTTGTAGGTGCAGCAGGTGTATCAATATATGGAATGTCCTCATCAGGTTCTATGATGGTAATGTGCGAACGTCGACTACATATAACTTCACATATATGGGTTCATAGGGCTGCACCTTAGAGTAATAATGAGGATGAGGAATGAGGGACAGACAGAAGCATATTTCTTAGACTCAGCGTTATTTTTAGGGGGGTTATAGATCGGGGACCTTAGAGCTTTATGCAATAGTTGGGAAATTTATGTCTTAATGTATATCTAAGGAGCATGAGAGTGACCTTAGGAACAATCATTAGGGATTTGTAGCATAGTATTATTATGACTACACCCATTTTTAGCTCCGTCAGATGAGAATAAAACTTGACAAGATACTCGTTCATATTTGCCTAGAAATCTGTATGCTAAGTAAATCCATGCCGCCCCTAGGAATATTTGTCGCTTATTGAATACACTTGAGCTTGTCCTCTTGCTGCATAGAGGATTATATTTTCTCTGAAAAAGATCATTTACTTTATTGCAATTACATTTTTAGTATTTATTTCCTTGCACACTTATACCCAAAAACCCAAAAACATCTGCATTATTATTTTTCCTGTTAAACTTGCTAACCAATACATTCAGCTTCTCGTGGGTTTGACAAACTTTTCTATATCGAAAGGCACTACAATTGATCTCCTCCACTTGGGAGGCATCAACTAGCCAACACAACCCAAAGTCCAAATTGATAGATACGGCTAAGGCAGTCCACTTGTACACATCAACGCTCGGGACAAGAGAGGGTCAACATGTGGAAATCAGAGGTAGGCACTAGAGGCTTGGTTCATGACGCATATCTCCGACGCGAGGAACTCCGCCTTGATGCGACTCTCGACCTCGAGGAAATTGAGGTCGCCCCGCGGCCGACAGAGTCTCTAAGGGAGCGCGGCGTACACCCACGCCGTGAGTTCCGTCGTCTTGAAAGGTATCGAGCCACCAGCACTGTCCGTCGACGGTGAAGCGGCCAAAGGGCCGCAACCAGATGCCGAAGAAACCGCCTGAGCTCTTTGAGCAGCGACATCCCAAATCTGTGGGAAAATAGGGGAGGGAGGGACGATGTAACTAGGATCGACGATAGCTGACCTAACGATCTTTTGGTGAGGCGGCAGAGACACAACAATCGCTGGCGGTCGAGCCGTGGAGGTGGCGACAACGGGGGAATCAGCTGGTGGTTGGCCGACGATCTTTTGGTGATGTATATTTGTATCACGACGGGCAAATTTTTGGGCTGCCTAAAAAATTATACATCACCCAAGTTTTTTAGATCATCTATTGAAGACCAAATTTTGTTTTTTTAGCACCTCGCCTATTATGTACTCCCTCCGTTCCAAAATATAAGATGTTTTAGCCTATCATTGCCATGCATGTATGTAGACATCTTTTATTATGTAGGTTAAAAACAAAAGTACTAAAAAGCATCTAGATACATGTGTGGCAATGATAAGGCTAAAACATCTTATATTTTAGAACGGAGGAAATATCATCTACTATTAGAAGAGATGCTTTTAGTATACACATCGATAATTGAATTAATTAAACAATAGAAATGTTGTACTAGCTTCGTTTGGACCTTTGTCAAGTATTTAGAATGTTTATTCTCACAACACGTAGCAGGCGTAGAGGCATTTGTTATGTAGAAAGTTTTTTCTTGAAATGTCCATATTAAAATACACATCATAACTAAACTAATTAAACAAGAGAAATCGTACCGCACGTTGTTGCTTTGTTTGGAATTAAGCGGCGTGAAGAGGAAACGACCAAACCCAGCCGACGATCGATCGATACTAGATTTTCCAAACAATAGTCCTTTGACGCGTGGGCCCGACGCCCTTTCCCTTTTCTGTCGAAATTGTTTCCACCGCCAAACCAACCAGCAAACCCTTCCTAAATTATTCGTGCAGTATCATAGATACTCCAGGACACTATTGGCGGCGACACGCTTCTTCTTCCCAAAACACTCCCTCACTTTCCTTTCCCACGACCAAGAACAGAGCACCCTCCTCCACGCCAGAGCAGATCATCCATGGCCGCCCCTCCTATTGCCTCCTAAACCCTACTAGTAACTCCTAAACAGTCCTCCTCCACCACGATGAAGCTGGCCGTGGAGATCGCGGACGCCTCGGACCTGCCTCAAAAGGACAGCGCGGCCACGTGCAACGCCTTCGTCGAGGTCGACTTCGACGGACAGAAGCAGCGCACCGCCACCCGCCCCGCCGACCGATCTCCCCAGTGGAACCAGACCCTCCTCTTCGACGTCCGCGAAGATCCCGACCCGTCACGGTTCCCGGCGATCCCCACGGTCGAGGTGTCCGTGCTCCACGACCGCCGCCTCACCGACCACAACGCAGTCCGCCCCAGCGCCTTCCTCGGCCGCGTCCGCCTCGCCGGAGACTCCGTCGCGCGGTCGCCTGAGGAGGCGGTGGTCCAGAGGTACCCGCTCGACAAGCGCGGCATATTCTCCCGCGTGTCCGGGGACATCGCGCTCCGGCTCTACCTCCTGGATCAACGCGGTGCCCGTGACCCCGCCGCCGCGGCTGCTAATTCTAGTTCCGCTGCTCCGACGATGACGAACAACGTCGATCAAGATCAGCGGCGTGCCGAGGCCGCCGCCGCAAGCATGGACCCTGAGAGGATCGTCAGGAACGCGTTCGCCGCCGCCCCACCCGAGGCGGCGCGGACGCCGGCGGACGAGTCCGCGGGAAAGAGCAACCACCAGCCGCGCGTGTTCCGCTCAGTGCCGGCCGCCTCCTCCGAGCCACGCCGCGCCTCGATGCACGCCATGGCGGCGCCGCCCCCGCCACCAGGCCAGACCGTCGTCATGCCGCGCCCCGCAGGCCCGCCGCCAGCCCAGCCACCGGGCTCCGCCTACGGCCTCATCGAGACCAAGCCTCCCCTGCCCGCGAAGCTCGGCCCGCGCTCCGCCGCGGCCAAGATCGCGTCCACCTACGACATGGTGGAGCCCATGACGTACCTGTACGTGAGCGTTGTCAGGGCACGGGACCTGCCCACCATGGACCTCACGGGCTCGCTGGACCCGTACGTGGAGGTGAAGCTCGGCAACTTCAAGGGCGCCACGCGGCACCTGGAGAAGAACTCCAACCCGGTGTGGCACCAGACCTTCGCCTTCTCCGGCGCGCACCTGCAGTCCAGCCAGCTCGAGGTCATCGTCAAGGACCATGACTTGCTCCGCGACGACTTCGTCGGTCGCGTCGTCTTCGACATGTACGACGTGCCCAGCAGGCTGCCCCCCGACTCGCCGCTCGCGCCACAGTGGTACCGCCTCGCCGACGCACACGGCAACAAGTTCCGACATGGTGGCGACCATGGGTACGGCGAGATCATGCTAGCGGTGTGGCTGGGCACGCAGGCCGACGAGGCGTTCCCGGAGGCGTGGCACTCGGACGCGCACTCGCTCTCCCAGGAAGGCCTGACCAACACGCGGGCCAAGGTTTACTACTCGCCCAAGCTCATCTACCTCAAGGTCGCCGTCATCGCCGCGCAGGACCTGATCCCCGCCGAGAAGGGCCGGCCGCTCGCGGGCACCATCGCCAAGATCCAGATGGGGAACCAGATCAGGCGGACGAGGCCGCAGAGCGGGACGGCGAACCCGGTGTGGAGCGAGGAGTTCATGTTCGTCGCCAGCGAGCCGTTCGAGGACCCGCTGGTGATAACGGTGGAGGAGAGGGTCGCCGCCAACCGCGACGAACCCATCGGCCGCCTGATCATCCCCGTCAATTCGCCATACGTGCCGCCCAACGACCTGGCAAAACCCGTGCCGTCGAAATGGTTCAGCATGTCGCGCGGGCTGACCATGGAGGAGGCGGCGGCCGACGTGACCAGCAGCATCAAGAACAAGGAGTCGTCCAAGACGTTCGCCAGCAAGATCCACCTGAGGATGAGCCTGGAGACGGCGTACCACGTGTTGGACGAATCCACGTACTACAGCAGCGACCTGCAGCCTGCGGCGAGGAAACTGCGGAAGAGCTCCATTGGCATCCTCGAGGTCGGCATCCTCAGCGCGCGAGGCATCGGCGGCAACAAGAACCCGTACTGTGTGGCAAAGTACGGCGCCAAGTGGGTGCGCACGCGCACGCTGCTGGCCACACCGGCGCCGCAGTGGAACGAGCAGTACACGTGGGAGGTGTTCGACCTCAGCACCGTCATCACCGTCGCCGTCTTCGACAATGCCAACCTCCACCACGGGCATGGCCATGGCCACGACGCAAGCAAGGACCAGAGGATCGGCAAGGTCCGCGTCCGGCTCGCCACGCTGGAGACCGACAGGGTGTACACGCACTACTACCCTCTGATGGCGCTGACCCCGGCGGGGCTGAAGAAGACGGGGGAGCTCCACCTAGCCGTCCGGTTCACGTGCACGGCGTGGGCCAACATGCTGGCGCAGTACGGCCGGCCGCTGCTGCCGAAGATGCACTACACGAACCCGATCTCGGTGCTGCAGCTGGACTACCTCCGGTTCCAGGCGATGCAGATGGTGGCAACGCGTCTCGGCAGGGCGGAGCCGCCGCTGCGGAGGGAGGTGGTGGAGTACATGCTCGACGTCGACTCGCACATGTTCAGCCTGCGACGCAGCAAGGCCAACTTCTACCGGATCACCCGCCTCTTCTCCGGCGCCGTCGCCGTGGGGAAATGGTTCGACGGCATCTGCAAGTGGAAGAACCCACTGACGACGATCCTGGTCCACGTGCTCTTCCTCATCCTGGTGTGCTACCCGGAGCTGATCCTGCCGACGGTGTTTCTATACCTTTTCATGATCGGGGTGTGGAACTACCGGCGGCGGCCGCGCAAGCCGCCACACATGGACACCGTGCTGTCGCACGCGGAGCTTGCGCACCCGGACGAGCTGGATGAGGAGTTCGACACGTTCCCGACGTCCAAGCCGAGCGACGTGGTGCGGATGCGGTACGACCGGCTGCGGAGCGTCGCCGGCAGGGTGCAGATGGTGGTCGGCGACCTGGCCATGCAGGGGGAGCGCGCCCAGTCGCTGCTCAGCTGGCGGGACCCCAGGGCCACGGCGATCTTCATCACGCTCTCGCTCGTGGTGGCGATCCTGCTGTACGTGACGCCGTTCCAGGTGGTGGCCGTCGTCGCCGGCCTGTACCTACTCCGGCACCCCCGGTTCCGAAGCAAGCAGCCGTCCCTCCCGTTCAACTTCTACAAGCGGCTCCCAGCCAAGGGCGACATGCTTCTGTGACCTGGATTTTTTTTATCTTCTTCTTTTTTGCATAGAGCTACTGCCACGTTAGTTAATTACAGGTTTAAGATGAATATTTTCAGATATTTTCACTACTGCACTAGTAGTGCTACTACATAAGATTATATACGGTCAATCACTTTCTCTCTGTGTTAAAAAAAAACTAAGATTGGAACAGATAGATACTCTGAACATTCAGAAGCTTCCTCTGCAATTATTAAATTGAGTTGGGAAAGGAAGAGAACAAAGCAGTAGATGCAACATTCTTTTCATCCAATTTCTTCGATTGTTCCACTACACTGGATGGTGGATTGGTGGTGTGTATATTCCATTGTGTCTTTTGGCTCTACACCAGTCACCATGTCCATGTGCAATGTGTAAAGGGCATCCTCCTTCTTCTTCTTCTTTGAATACGTGCAGCTTGCAGAATAAAGTTGCTCAAGCTAGCAAGAATAAAGCACCCACCGTATTTTGTTTTCAACTACAGCTGCTGTGATGCTGCTGATTGATACATACCAGATATTCTCCATATTCCCTTTTATCCTATTGAGTATTGACAAAGCGTAGCTGTATTGCCAAGGTGAAATGTATATACTAGCATAAATAGCTTGTCATAATCTCTGTCTGTGCACCTACATTTCGTTGATCAAATTAGACAACTCGTAACATGTTACTGGAAGGCTCCAAAGTCCTACCAGACAATTAATCAGGCACAAAAGTTGGGTTTGTTGCTTCCTAGTGGTAGGGCATGCATTCCATTGCCCATCCATGGCAATTCTATTTTAGCTCAAGTGGACACTCTCTGCATGATCAGTTCGATTTGGCTGTCCCATCCAATTATCCAAAATTGTAGAATACTCAAGTAAAGCTAGCTACATAGCTAGATATATACAGTAGATAGCAATAATGGATCACCTTTAGGAATTGCACGGGTTTTGCCATGCCAATGGCACTGAAACTTCTATTCCCCTCTCATAGGTGGTTGAAGTGGAGGGAATGGAAAGGTTGTCTGATTGGACTATCAAAAAACATCATTCATAAGACAGTGCCTGGTACACCATTGCCCTCCCTCATCGGTAATCGGTGGATGGATGATATGAAATTATACTATAAATCATGGCGACTGGCCACATGAACAGGTTCACTCACCTTCTTCGTTGTAGTACTCTCACAAATAGTTGAGATGGGCCAGAAATTAACCGAACAAATGCGCTCTGAAATTTTGATTACTACTACTACTGATGAGGATGATGACGCTGATGGATGAGCGGTTTGACAGTAAGGATATGGATTAATTTAGCTTGACCGATGTTGTCCAGAAAGATAGTTTAGCTTGACCTTTCCATAAGTAAAGCACTAACAACTGAATGAATTAATTATATGCTGAAACCTTTGTACTGTTTATGTCTGCTGGGGTCGTTTTACAAGCGGCAGTACTACCATCAGTGAGTAAAACACCGCATTGCCAAAACTTGTAGTTTTGATTGGCCTGAAGGTCTATCTGAACTACATGCAGAGGTGAGGTGGCCCTTAGTTTTCATGATGATGCCCGTTGATCCAATAATGGATTCCATGTATCAATCTCACATCCTGCCAAGTTCCAACTTCCAAGCCATAGCTAGGTAGACAGCACGAGTGATCGAGCAGTCATTCACATGGCAGGCAAACACTAGGATTAGCCGGCCGATTCCATGGGGTCATCTTGCCGGTAGCTGGTTCGATTTGATATCTAGGAGATGGACAGGGTAACCAACCCGGACAGCCGGCGTCGATACAGGAAGCATCATGCAAATTATCACTGCATCCATGATCCATCGATCGGAATGATTCAGAAGAGAAAACTGCGTTGAATCTGATGGACGAGGCGACTTACTGCAATTCTCCCAAATGGAACGGGGATTGTCTCAAATCATTGAACTGCCGCCACAGAAAAAATTATCAACTGCTATTGCAGAGCCGAGCCTGTATGTATTATCCACCAGTGTGCTACTACTAGTTCAGGAATGGCAGTTGGCGAGGCGAGATTGATTCCCAGGCGGGCGTTGAGAACGAGGCCCAGCAAGGGAGTGTAGCAAGTACTCGACCGGAAGGCCCAAATAAACATACCCACGTATACTCTTCTTGGCAAAATCCTCCTGGCCATGTCCGGCGGCCGCCAGCGCCGGCGACGTCCCCGCGGGGGAGCTCCTATTTGGCGCTCGTTGTGTCGCCCCACGAAGCTAGGCTCGCGGGATCGTCTAGTTTGGGCCGGCCCATCAAATTCGTTCGGTGTCTGTCCTGTCCGCTTCAACTGGTACGTTGTCTAAAAAACATTGAAATTTAAAGGCACAGCTTTGAAAACTATTTTGAAAAATTCGAAACTATTCACTTTCGAAATTGTTCAAAATCGAAACCTGTTCAAATCCAAAAATCTGTATAAATCCGAAAACTGTCCAAAATTCGAAATCTGTTCCATTTAAAATTTGTTCCATTTGAAATATGTTCATTTGAAAATCTGTTCCATTTAAAATATGTTCAAATTTTAAAATCTGTGCAAATTCGAAATCTATTAAAATTTGTTCGATTTGAAATTTGTTCCATTTAAAATCTGTACAAAATCGAAACCGAAAAAAACAAACCAAACTGATCGGATCTAATAAGCTCTAATGGGCCGGCCCGTTCGGTTTATAGCGAATGGAGGAGGGTGCGCGTCGCTTCGTAACGGACGCAAAACGCGTCAAATAGGATTCACCTCCCCGCGGAGCGTCTGCGTCGTGCATAGGCTGCCTTGGCGAGGACATGCTGTTGGAGATCTTCCTCCGCCTCCCCTCCCTGGCTACGCTCGTCCGCGCCGCACTCACCTGCCGGGCGTGGCGCAGCGCGGTGGCCTCCTCACCGGCCTTCCGCCGCCGCTTCCGCGCCCTCCACCTGGCGCCTCTCCTCGGCCTTTTCTTCGCGCCCTTCGCCCCCGTCCAATACCCTTACGCCCCTGCGTTCCCCGCCTTCGTGCCGACCCGCTGCCCCGACCGGGATCTGGCGGCAGCGGTTCGCGGCGGCGACTTCTTCCTCACCTCCATCCAGCACGGCCCCGGCAAGCCCCCATGCTGGGATATTTTCGACTGCCGCGACGGCCTCCTCATGCTCAATGACTGGGACGAGTGCGTGCTCCTCCTGTTCGACCCGTTGTCACGGCGGAATCTTGGCTCATTTCTCTCGCCGGAGTTTATATTCGATGGCTACCGTGGCTCTACGAAAAGTATGGTGCTGGTGGATCCTCAGCTGATCTACTCTGAGGAGGACCCCAATTCGTTCCGTGTGGTGTGGCTTGGGCATGACGAGTCCAGGGTGAGGGCTGCGGTCTTCTCCTCGGACACCTGGGAGTGGCAAAATCACCCATGGTTTGAGGTCTTACAGAGGCCGCGCAACCGACGATGGGTTATGGAGGGTACGAATGCTAATGGGATGATCATCTACCTCTACCGGGTTGGCAACGATAGGAAGCGTATCATCATACTGGACACAACTACAATGGAGTTCTCTCTCGCTGACTTACCTCGGAACTTGAGGAATCCAGATGTCAGCTTTGTCATCGGCGAAACCAAAGATGGTGTGGCTTGTATTGCTTATGCGGTTGAACTCACTGTCGGTGTCTTTCTACTCACAAAGGATGATACTGGTGTTCAGAGATGGGTGTTGAGCAGAGTAGTCGATTTGGGCACACAAATTCAGCATCTCCTAGGGGACCTACCATACGCCATTGATGAGGTGAATGTTGCTGCAATCAGGAGTGGGTTTGTGTATTTAGCAACATCCAAGATGTACCATGATCCTCGAACCCCTTGCTGGTTCTTGTGCCTTTGCTTGGAAACAATGGAACTCGAAAAGCTGTTCCAGAGGACCTTTGATGGCAGTGTTTGTCCTTATGTCTTATCATGGCCTCGTTCTTTAGTAGGCAACTATGGGAAGTTCGCGATTGAAGCTGCTCCGTGAAATACAATGCTGAGCATCAGACATAACTACAACGAGAAATGACAATTTAGCAGAACTGCAAAAGAAATTTCCTTATGTTCCTCAGCAAGTGGTATGCGTGTTGTTCAGAAGTCAGTACCATTCACCTTTCCTGAAGCTCTACCAAGTTTACCTGAAAAATCCAACCCAGTTCCACAGCGTTACCGATTAATCATCCTTCACAATTCAATCGTGTGTTTTATCTTTTTATTAATAATTTAACTTCATGTACCTCTCTCTCAGCATAGCTATTGTATCTCTGAACTTTTCTGTCTCTTTGTTCGGTGTTGTATCAGCAGCATCCTTGTTCCTTGTAGAACATGGAATGATAAGCAACATTTGTTTTCTCCTTGTTGAAAAGTTAGAAATTGCGCTGCAATTTTAGAAATTAGCAGGTAACAGATCCTATACGATATGCCTTGTTGGAAGATCTTGTTTTTTTGCAGGCTCCATTAACCATTTATGTATCATCCTTAATTTCAGTGATCCTAGAGACTGATGACTTCCTTGTGTTTTTTATTATCACCTGCACATTTTTTTGAGTATGGTCTTGTCAGGGCCTCCCTAGTTATGTTTACAAGGTTTGCTACATGTGAACAACATTCTATTGTGTACGGAGTAATAGCCTATATAGTAGTTTGTTAAAATGTTAGGGATGGCAAGCTGGTCCATGATCTGTCAAGGAAGGTGACACTCTTCTTCTACCAAGAGTACGGAGGAAGAACACTGGAGGATTTTACCTCTTCAATCCATGCTTACCATCCACCCAGCGATTTTCCCAGAACAACGCGGTTTGTCTGTCGCCGACAAACGGAGGTGGAGGTGAAGAATAGGGCTCGCTCTACTTCAGAGAATCAGTAGTAGAGTAGACTTTGCTCCTTGTATAAACAATTAGTCACAATGTTAATTTAGCTACTCCCAACACTGGAGTAGATTTTGCTCCTTGTATAAACAATTAGGCCAGCTCTGTTTGGGTGACAACAAGATCATGTTGTACTGCTCACAGCAAGCTCTGTTTGCACTGAATTTGTGGCTACATAGATGGTTTAATTAATGCTTTGGCTCTGGTTTTTCTTCTCTAATATATTGTGTTTCAATCATCACTGGCTTTGGCACTTGGGACCAAATCACTTTTTGCTAAACATTTCGTGTCCCATAGACACTTTTGGTTCGGTTTTGAAACCCTATCAGCCTTTCTTCTTTTGCCAAGCAAATCAATCCTAGCTATTTGCCTTGTGCAGGGACTAAATATACTTCTGTAATCACAGGGTTGTAGGAAAAGCTTCTAGGCAGAGAAAACGTCTGAACAGGTTTTCTGCGTGAAAGACCTGTAGAGGACTGAGGACACACATGGGTATATTCCTGGGAAGCAATATTAATATCTCTAGGTTCCTATTATCGCTGCAAGCCCATGGCGTGTGCAATTTGCGTCTTGTTCTTAGACTGGTAGCTTGGGAAGCAATGAAGCATCCATTGCTTTGCAATAGCAGGAAGCTTTTCGGTAGAGTGGATCACTCAGCTAGTTGAGTGTCAAGTAGCCTATGTGCTGCAAAACTATCCCGATTACTAACGTATCCTGCCTTGCCTCAGATCCTTAACCAGAGCAGTAATATGGAACATGCATGCTGGCATCAGGAATTTGGTTTCCTCGGATCACCACTGAACCTCAACTTTTAGCTGAACATCCGCATTGCTCCTTCCAAGGCTTAGCTGACAAACCAAAGAACATTTGCGAAAAAGAGTAACAAATGCCAAAAATGAAGAGCAACTGGGAGAAGAGCCGATGGGGCAGAGCCAGCAATTAACGATTTCAATATATGACAACACAGTGACAATGCATGATTTCGGAAAACAATTTATGTAAGTGAAGCCACAAATCCTAAACCACCACTTGATTGCCGTATCACAGATTATTTCATAAATTATTACAATGGTCTATAGATAATCACCGCACACACCTGCTTCAATTCCCATACACTAATTAACCTGCAGCACTTAACAAAGCACCCGCGGTGTTACCAAATAAGAGTTACATTATACATGAAAAAAACACAATATAACATGAAACAGAAAACTTAGGTTTTACATAACATAATTAGCCAACAGTGTTTTTCTATGATTACCTACTAGTTTTACAATCATAAACAGAATGCACCCGCAAGCCTTAGGCTATTTAACTAAGTACGTCTCTTGATCTTGTCAAGTTCCTTACGGATGATATTTTCTTGCCATTCCATACCCACGAGGAAACCAAGAGCAACACATGCAACAGTGAGCAGTGCGACCAACCCCTTGCTTGGTGGTTCAATGGTGTTCTCTCTATCAAAAGGATGTGCATAATGCACGAATGTTAGGATCGGTTCATTTGATTAAAAAATCAAACAAGTTGTAGTGCCTCAAATTAATTACCTCGTGGCTTCAGCTTTAACTCTAGCCATCCCATCACCAATAATACTAGCTATCTTGTCATCTATCTCCAATCCCTCTTTTTCTAATTTTGCCAACAAATGACCAATCTCCTCCTTCGTCTTCCTAGCAACATCAGCTTTTGCTCCATTGCTGGATCCACCCTGTCCCTGGTAAGATTAATCAGAGAATTACAATTGTGATACTGATAAATGAGTTAAAACAGCTATTCATGCATGTTAGTGGATACTATCAAACTTTCAAAAGTTCGACCACTGGTATGTAATCGGCTTAACAATAGTCCTTTTAGAATCCATACTATCAAACTTTCAAAAGTTCGACCACTGGTATGTCTAAATCTATCAAGGATGAGTATGAAATTTTATATTACTAGAGTGGTTCTTTGAAATGCTTTAATGAGAGTACAATTCAAAACATATATATTGTCTATTCTCGAAAAAAAGAGCATATATATTGACATAGAAGCTATCAGTACCAGGGCCAGGGACCCACCCACTAAAACTTGCTTCAGTAAAAACTAATTATCACCAAAGATAGGCCTCCTCTGCAATCCGGCACTTAATGTGCATATTTCAGTGACAATATTCACCATAACTGGGTCAAATTATACAAACGCTCTCCTAACAAGGGTCTGAACTAGAAAATTGCATCAAACATGCATCTTGTTATTGTCTCAGGAAAGGCTAAGGCGCATCATATAATTTGTTAGCATAAAAACCGTTTGATGGGGTTATATATTGGTTAATCTGGTGAGAAACGATGGATCTCGTCAGAACAAGGCAGTCCAACAGCGGACTGCAGGCATCGTAGGTGGATCTATCAAACGAGAGCGGAACCGAGTACCTGAGAGGTGGGAGGCGGAAAGTCCGCCGGCGGCGAATCACAGGGGCCCACATCCTGCCAACGAGTGCTGGAGGGAGGCAGCGCTATGGAACCAGCGAGCGGGGAGAAACGCGCGCGGGGTGCGGGGTTTGGTTGCGTTTGCTTGTTCCTCGATGTGGTGGCCTGTCTTGCTTTTGGTTCATTGGTGTTCTCTCTCTATCAAAAGGATGTGCATAATGCATGAATGTTAGGATCGTTTCGTTTGATTCAAAAAATCAAACAAGTTGTAGTGCCTCAAATTAATTACCTCGCGACTTCAGCTTTAATTCTAGCTATCCCATCATCAATAATACTCCCTCCGTTTCAAAATATAAGATGTTTTAGGTTTGTGAAGCAAATGTATCAGACATGTTTTAGTGTGTGTATTCGAGTGAACCTACACACTAAAAGATGTCTAAATACATTTGTTTCACAAAGCTAAAACATCTTATATTTTGAAACGGAGGGAGTACTAGCTATCTTGTCATCTATCTCCAATCCCTCTATTTTAATTTTGCCAACAAATGATCAATATCCTCCTTCATCTTCCTAGCAACATCAGCTTTGCTCCATTGCTGGATCCAGCCTGGTAAGATTAATCGGAGAATTACAATTGCGATACTGATACATGAGTTAAAGCAGCTATTCATGCATGTCAGTGGATACTAACGAGAAATTTGTACTACTAAGTGGCTGACTCTATGAAATTTTATATTACTAGTGGTTTTCTGAAATGCTTTAACGACAGTACAATTCAGAACATATACATTGATTTAGGATGTATCAGTACCAGGGATCGTCCACTAAAACTTACTTCAGTAAAAACTAATTATCACCACAGGATCTAAGACGGGCCTTCTCTGCAATCCGGTACGTATTGTGCACATTTCAGTGGCAATATTCTCCAGTACTGGGTCAAATTACAAAAACCCTCTCCTACCAAGGGTCTGAACTAATAAATTGCATCAAACCTAAATCCAAGGCTACATAAATACAGTTTTGAAGAGAGGGGTCCACCAAAGGCGGAAGTTACGCTAGGGCGATCGAGAGGCGATCGCGCGATAGCTAGGGTTTTCCTCCGGAGGGTGGTGGCGATCGGCGGCGAAGAGGATCTCGGCGGCGGGATCCGGCTTCGGGCGGCGAAGTGTGTGTCTCCCGAGATCGTGCCTCAGCTGGTGAGTGTTTCGATCTAGGGTTCTATGGCTTCTCCGGCGAACTCCGGGGTGAGTCCTCCAGGACTCCATCCCGATCGCCTGCGAAGAGGGGAGCGGAGGATTTGGTGGCTGGCCTCTTGGCCAGGATGGGCGATCTGTTACTCACGGAAAAGGAAGCCACTGGGCTGGTTGTCAAGGGCGTTGCGCCGACGGCGGTTGCCGCGTCCAAGATGGGCGGCGGTGGGCATGGTGTGCTCGCCTCGCAAGCTGGTGATCGGAGCCCTGGAAAGGGCCATGCAAAGAGCCTGGGGCTTGCATAGCTCTGCGCAGTTCAAGGACATCGGCGACAATCGGTTCGTGGTCGTTTCTCATCGGAAGGAGACTGGAAGCACGTGATGAAGAACGGCCCCTGGCAGTTCGATTTCAATGTGATCCTTCTGAGCGAGTTCAATGGTTCTGTTTGCCCATCGGATATGGTGTTCGACTCTCTGGATATCTGGGTTAGGGTTTTGGACCTCCCAATGGATTATATGAATAGTGCTTATGGAGAGATTATTGGGGGTTCGATTGGAAAGTATATACAAACAGATGTGGATGATGAAGGCATTGCTTGGGGTAAGGATCTAAGAATCCGTGTGGGCTGTTCGGGTAGATCAACCCCTGCTGCGGGGTGTGCCTTTAAAGAATTCAGAGGAAGATGATGTGCAGGGAAACTGGTTTGAGCTGAAGTATGAGAAGATCCCACATTTCTGCTTTCATTGTGGGAGACGGGTTCATCCTGCAGGTGGCTGTCAAGCGGACAAGGAGGACCCAAATCAGTGGGGCGAGTGGCTGAGGGCATCTCCTGGCAAAAGTCATAAACCTTCTCAGAGATCTCGCCCGTGAGTGTCCTCTGGCAGTCAGAATCAGAGTCGATCCTCTGAATCGGAATATCGAGGAAGGGGTGGGGGTCCATTAGAGACATCCCCCCGCGAAGGGTTCTGGCGTTTGAGCAGTCCCAATCAAACTTCTCCCGCACTGGCGGGAGAGAGCAAAGGAGAGAGGAAGCTAATGTGACAAGCCCTCAGAAAATGTCAACTGCCGGATCGTATGATCAGCGAACCGGGAAGGCTTTGGCGGAGCAAGACCACAAGGTTGGCTCCCGTAATGATAGAACTGTTGATGCTCATTTGGCTATGGGCGAAAAAACGGAGCAGGAAGGGCACCTACATTCGTAAACCGAGACAACCTTGCGATCCGAGAATAGTGGAGCCATCCCATCTCCCTCCTTCTCAAGGCCGGAAGAGGGGGACGAAGCAAGTATGGGTGCAAGTCCCGGTGCGAGTGGTGGGTGAGGAACAGTTCAGAATCGGCTGAGAAGAGGCAACGTACCAGTTCTGTGTTTGACAGGATAGAGGATGGTACGGTGGTGCAACGTCGGTTTTTGACAGACTAGAAGACCCAGCGGCAGACCCTGCGTGGCAGGGCCGCTGAGATCACTGAATCTACTGAGCCTCAACTACCGCGGTTTGGGGTTGGACGCGGCGGTAGGCGAACCTAAGGACCTCGTCAGGTCCTACAACCCCGGAGTGGTCTTCCTGTGCGAAACGAAGAGAAGAAGACGAAGGCCATGGATAGATTAAAATGGAGTTTAGGTTTCAAACATGGGGTGGCGGTGGATTGCGTAGGGAAGAGTGGTGGTTTAGCTCTTTGGTGGAGAGACGAGATTGATGGTCTCCGTCGGGCCATGGTGCCAGTATTTCATTGATGCAAAAATCTCGTGTGAGGGAAGACTTGGAGATTCACTGGAATCTATGGTGAGCCTAGAACTGATCCGAGACAGCGAACGTGGGATGCTTTGCGTTTTCTGAAAGCTCAAGACGATTTACCTTGCTGTGTGCCGGGGATTTCAACGAAGCTTTGTCGCTGGACGAGCAGGTGGGTGGAAATCAAAGAAGCATAGTACAAGTACAAGCTTTCAGAGACTGCCTTACAGACTGTGGGCTAACAGATATGGGGTTTAAAGGCTATAAATATACCTGGAACAACAGGAGAGAGGGCAGCGAGAACATCCAGGTACGGCTGGATAGAGGAACGACGACGGCGTCGTTTCTGTCTATGTTCCCCTTCACGCAAGTGGAGCATGTGGCGACGGAGGAGTCGGATCACATGGCCATTGTTGTCAAAGTCTCAAATGAGGAGCTGATAAAAGAACTCAAAGGAAAAGGAGTTTTAGTTTTGAGGAAATGTGGACTAAGCACGAAGACTATGATCGCATGGTTGAGGATGCCTGGAAGACACACGGTGGCCCGGTCCTGGGGGTTCAAGACCTTTGGGGACAATTACACGACATGACTAGGACAATGCAAACATGGAGCTTCAAAACCTTTGGGTCGATACGGGCTGAGATCAAAACGCTAAGAGGCAAATTAGATGATGCAAGGCGTGCTGCCCTTGTGTCTGGATCCTCAGTGGAGGTTCGTGAGGTAGAGCAAAAATTGCATAACATTCTGGAGAAGGAGGAAATTATGTATCGTCAGAGATCGAGACAAGAGTGGCTGAAAGCCGGTGATCGCAACACGAAATATTTTCACAATCGGGCTTCGCACCGGAGAAGGAAAAATACCGTGTGTGCTCTGCGTAGAGAGGACGGATCGGTCCTGCAAATCTGATGATGGCATGCGTGAGATGGCGTTGAAATTCTACCAACTTTTGTACACTTCAGAGGGCTCATCACAAGAGGGAGTTGTGTTACAGTTGATCCAATCCTTTGTCACTGATGATATGAATGCCAAGCTCACTGGAGTGTTCTCAGACAAAGAGATTGAGGAGGCCCTTTTCCAAATGGGGCCGACCAAGGCTCCGGGGCCAGATGGGCTACCGACGATGTTCTACCAAAGGCACTGGCCTTTGTTGAAAGATTCAGTATGCAAGGCGTTTAGAGAATTCCTTGAGGGCAAGGAGTGCCCGGGCGATTTAATGACACAATTCTTGTGCTCATCCCAAAGTCAATCAACCTGAATTCCTTTCGCAATTCAGACCGATAAGCCTTTGCAATGTGTTGTATAAGATTGCTTCCAAAGCAATTGCAAATCGTTTGAAGAAATTACTTCCGATTCTAATTTCAGAGGAGCAAAAGTGCGTTCGTTCCTGGCAGGCTGATAACAGACAACGTTCTGGTTGCGTACGAGTGTGTCAATGCATTAGACAGAGGAAAGAGAAAGAGGCCGCTGTGTGCTGTCAAGCTTGACATGATGAAGGCGTATGACCGGGTTGAGTGGGGGTTTCTGGAGAAGATGATGGATCGCATGGGTTTTTCCGAGAGATGGATTACCATGGTGATGAGATGCATTCGATTAGCAAGGTTCTCCATGAAGCTGAATGGGGGCGTGTTTGCATCATTTGTACCATCCAGAGGGCTGCGACAAGGGGATCCATTGTCTCCGTACTTATTCTTGTTCTGCGTGGAAGGGTTCTCGGCGCTCCTACGACGGGCACAAATTGAGAAACAAATCGCGGGGGTCAGTTTTGGTTCACAGGGGCCAACTGTTACTCACCTGCTTTTTGCAGACGACAGTATCGTCTTTCTGGAGGCCAGTGAGGAGAGCATGACGGCGCTGCGAGGCGCCTTATTATCGTATGAAGCGTGCTCCGGGCAGCGGGTAAATTTAAGTAAGTCTTCAATCTTTTTTGGGAAGGGCTGCACAGTCACAACCAAGAATGCTCTGAAAACTCGTATTGGCATTGCATGTGAGGCGCTATCTGAAAAATATTTGGGTCTCCCAACAGTGGTGGGACAAAGCAAAGATGGGGCTTTCAAACATGTGGTTGATCGCTCTTGGGGGAAGGTTCATGGGTGGAAGGGACAGGGGCTCTCGATGGAGGGGAAGGAAACGCTGATCAAGTCGGTTCTCCAAGCCGTATCCACTTACCCCATGAGCTGCTTCAGGCTTTTGAAGAAAATGTGCAAATCTCTGAAAGGGAGTATCGTCGAGATTTTGGTGGGGGGAGGCGAACGGTAAAAGGAAAATCCCGTGGATTGCATGGGATAAAATGTGTTTGCCAAAGAAGAAAGGAGGAATGGGGTTTCAGGATTTTGAGGCATTCAATCAAGCTTTGCTAGCAAAACAGGCGTGGAGGCTGCTCACTAATCCTGGATCCCTTTGTGCTCGAGTTCTCCGTGCAAGATATTGTAAGGTTGGGGACATTTTGACTACAAAGTGCCCTGGCAATGCTTCCTATACTTGGCGCAGTATTTTGCACGGGAGAGATTTATTGAAGGAAGGTATCATCTGGCGCACCGGTGACGGTGTGGGGATCAAGGCAATGCAAGACAATTGGATACCTAGGTCGGGTCTGAAGCGACCGTGGGGTGTCAAGCCAGATAAAGAGGTAGGTTTTGTGAGTGATCTACTCCTACCTGATGGCCAGAGTTGGGATGTGGGGAAGCTGCAGGAAGTGTTTTACGAGGGTAATGTCGAGGATATTCTAAAATCCCGGTGGGTCGTGCTGGAACAGGAATTATGTTGCATGAATTACACCAAAAACGGGATATTTAGTGTTAAATCGGCTTATCATCTGAATATGCACATCAGAAGCAGCAACTGGCAGTAGAGGAGGCCCGTCTCTATCTCTGAAGAGCACCAAGGATGGTTGGCGCTGTGGGGTGCTGCTGTCCAGGGAAGGCCAAGATTCATGTTTGGAGACTCAAAAAGAATGGCCTGGCGGTGGGTCAAGAACTGAGTAGAAGGCAAGATTAAGGAGGGGTCAAATGCATAGTCTGTAACCGGGAGGAGAGTTTGTTGCACCGGTTCTGGGCATGTCCTCACTCAAGAGCGACGTGGGATGCCGTCTGTAACCAGTTGGGCGTGCATTTCCAGGGTCTGACCATGTCAACCTCTCATTATCGAGAGCTGGCAGGGTGGATGCTTGACTGGATCGGAGGCTTAGACGAGAAGGAGCTGGCGATTGGAGTCATGGTGCTGTATCAACTGTGGCTAGCTAGAAACGATGCACGGGAGGAGACAAGGATCTTGGATCCGCTTCAGATTGCCCAGCGTTCCATCTACCTTGTAGAGGAATGGAGGGAGTCTAGAGAACACCACAAACCTGTGACACTGCCGGCGGTGGAGCACTGGCTTCCTCCTGAGGTGGGTTGGCACAAGGTCAATGCGGACGGGGCTTACTCTGCGGAATCGCATACTGGATGGTTGTGGTGTGGTTCTTAGGAATCACCATGGCGAGTTCATTGCTGGAGCAAGCCATTTTTTGACCTCTGTACCGGATCCGGAGAGGGCCGAGATCATTGCTTGCAAGCGTGCGTTGGAACTGGCTAGGGAGATGGAAGTCACCAAAGTGTGCTTGGAATCTGATTGCCTAGGTGCTGTGTCAAAACTACAGAATATGGAGAGAGATCGGTCAATCCATGGGCCTCTAATTGAAGAGGTGAAGGAGCTGCTAAGAGGGTTTTCTGACCACTTAGTCAAGCATGTTCGACGATCATGTAACGGTGTTGCGCATTTTCTAGCTAGGGAAGGCTGCCTTAATAAAATTTGTAATAGATGGGTGGTAGTCCCACCAGGACAAATTGTTGACTTGTTGGCATCTGAGGGTGCGGGTTTGATTTATATAAAGGCAGCATTAAATCTCAAAAAAATTTTTTGCATCAAACCTTCATTTTGTTATTGTCTCAGAAAAAAGGTTAACGCGCATCATATAATTTGTTAGCATAAAAACCGTTTGATGGGGTTCTACTGCCTACTGGTTAATTTGGTGATAAACGATGGATCTCGTCAGAACAAGGCAGTCCGACAGCGAATTGCAGGCATCGTAGGTGGATCAATCAAACGAGAGCGAACTAGGTAGTACTTGCCTGAGAGATGGGCGGCAGAGAGTCTGCCGGCGGCGAATCACGGGTGGCCACATCATGCCGACAAGTGCTGGAGGGAGGCAGCGCCATGGAACACGGCGGAAACACGCACGGGGGGTTGTCTTTTGCTGCGTGATGGACAAAGGGAGCGCCGCCTTCTGGCAAATCCTATTTTCCGCCCAATGCGGACCCGATCCGGGGCTCCGCACAGGGCAGAGTACCCAGTCAACTAATGGGCCGGTCCGTTGAGCCGTTTTTTAATTTTTTTTTTTGGGTTTTCTCATTTCTGCCTTTTTTCTTTTATGTTTTCTTTTTTAATTGAATAATCTGAACTTTTAAAAATCGAAATTCATTTCTATTCGTAATTTGTTCCAATTTTGAAATTTCTTCCAATTTGAAAGTTGTTCCATTTTCGAAATTTGTTCCATTTTCTAAAAAAAATCCAATTTCAAAATTTGTTCCAATTTTGAATTTTTTTCCAATTTCGAAATTTCTTCCTTTTAATTTTCATTTTAAAATTTGTTCCAATTTCGAAATTTGTTCCATTTTTAAAATTTGTTCCAATTTCGAATTTTGTTCTAATTTTCGAATTTTCTAATTTTGTTCCAAATTTGAAATTTTGTTCCAATTTTAGAAAAATCCAATTTTCAAAATTTGTTCCAATTTCGAATTTTGTTCCAATTTTCGAATTTTGGGATTTTGTTCCAATTTTTGAAATTTTGTTCGATTTTTTTTAAAAAAAATCCAATTTTCGAAATTTGTTCCAATTTTGAAATTTGTTCCAATTTTCGAAATTTGTTCCAATTTTGAAATTTGTTCAAATTTTGAAAATGGAACAAATTTCAAAAATTGGAACAAATTTGTTATTAGTTCTTTGAAATTTTGTTCAAATTTAATTTTTGTTCAAATTTAATTTTTGCTGAAGTTCAAAATGTGTCAGATTCTAAATTTGTTCCAACTTAAAATTAGTTCAACTTTTTAAATTAGTTCTAATGCTGTTTTTGAATCTCTTTCAAAAAGAAATAATAAAAAATAGAAAAAAAAACTGAAAAATTAGCTTACCTGGGCCGGCCCAACCCGAATCCTACGTTGGCGGACCGAAAGAGTTTCTCCGCTGAAAGCGGAGAATAGGACCTCCCCCGCCTTCTGCTTTTCCTGTGCTCTTGGTGAAGGACTCCGAGTACAATGGGCTGTCCCCCTGGCCTGGACTGGCCGTCGATCGGGCCACTTGGGCCTGCATGACCCCAACAAGGACATAAAACGACGTGGGCCCGAGTTTCAGAGGCTCGTAAACACAAAGAAACGAAGATAACCGTCTGGCAGATTGTGAAGGAGTTTAAGCTCAGTGTAGTGAATGGGAATTGAGCTTCGAATTTTGAGGCCCATAATCTTGCTAAGTTTGTACTCTCTCCAATTAGAAATAAGTGTTGACGATTTTATACTAGTTTAGTATAAAATTTATACTAAGTTTTCAACATTTATTTATGATCGGAGGGAGTAATAGCTAATGGAGTAGGCCGATACATTTGGTTGGCCACTCCTTATTCTGTGGATATACCTATGTAAACATGGTTCTAAATCAATAAAGCTTAACAATGTTTCTAAAAAAGGAAAATTCTGGTGGAAGAGGAAGGCTTGGACAAAGATGTAGAAACATAAAACACCGTCCAAAATAAGGGTTTTTTGCGTGGCGCCTTGCTCGTTAGAGTCTGACTACTAGTGATGCAGATGGGGATGCCAGTAACTTTGCAATATGTGATTTTCAAAATGATTCGTATAGACATTTCTTGCTGAAATGTAGAATGACAAGGTGTGTATGGGTTGTAGTTGATGAAGATCTGCATGAAACTCTAAAAAAAACTATGGCGAACTGAAGGCAAAATAACTGTGCTGATTTTGGTGCTGAGGATTTACTGTATTAAGAATCCCTCTTGTGTTATGCGGTCTTACTGAAACATCTTTGTTCCTTGCACAACGAAGACCGATGAGAATATTAGCTTTCTATGCGTCAAAATTTTGAAGTATTCTTGGATAACATCATTTATTATTGGAAAAGATTATATTAGCACACTAAACTCGGGTAGGTACTTTCTATATGGTATGTCTGCTTGGAATGCATTTTCTGGCATACTTTAATAACCAACTTATACATGTCCTACTTGCTTTATGTTTTACGGCTGACATGGCTAGAAAAATGAAATAGGTTTGCTAGTTTACGTTGGCCTGGACATGGCATTAAGTAGGTAAACCATTTATACATGATTAACCAAATTTGTCTAAAAAAATGATTAACCAAATTAGGCATGTGCCATAAATCTGAAGCAACTGTCTTATTAAACTCACACTGGGAAAGGTAAAACAACAATTGTTGCATTTGATGAAGTAGTGCTGTGTTACTCTGCCTATCAGGGAATACCTGAAGAAGTAGGTTCTCTCCCCAGTCCCTCCGCAAGAAAAGCAGGTTAATCTTTGAAGTAATTAACTGGAAAAAATCCATACCCAATGGGCATTTTACAACTGTTGTAGTTTGTAGACCTCGAACAAAATGAACTCCCTGGTGAAATTCCCCAGACCATGTCAGATTATAAAAATATGTCGGGAAGCATAATCCGGAGCGCAGGACCTCAGTTAGACATTTCTCAGCACATGTGATTCTGCTTCATTCTACATTGGAAACTCTTGCTTATGGCTACCCACTTCGGAACAGATGTACAGACGAGGAGACACCTCATGGCAATCCTGTCAAACAAGATGAAGACACTTGAACTCTTGCTATTTATCTTGGTATGGATGGGATGTGTAATCAGTGACTCCTATTTGTTGAATATATAAGCAATTTACCATAAGATTTAATCCGAAATAACCAATAATAAAACATGATGATAATTGTAGGAATTAACGTAATCATGCATACTAGCAGAATAGACGAACAGATCAAATCTAACACAGATAAAGAGATCACATCTACTCCAAACGCTAGTACAAGAAACAGTAACAGAAACTGAAAAAGATAGGAGCAGATTGCATACGGTGCTGCAGGAGGATTCACGTTCGCGTTCAGATTCGCGTTCGCGTTGGCGTTCGCGTTGGCACCAGCGTCGTCGGCCATGTCGTTGATGTAGAGGGCGCTGATGTCCGGGAAGAAGTCCTCGTCGGGGAAGGAGTCGTCGGTCGACGTGATGCCGTCAGTAGTCGCGCAGAAGCGCTCCCCAAAAACCTGATCGCCCCTCACCCGTACAGGTTCACAAGAGGCGGGGTTCCGGAGGCCTACTGTCCCGTCGTCCGGTGCACGCCGGAAGAGGGGATGGAGAAGGTGTAGCGGCGGCGCAAGGCTCTGGAGGCGAGAGACGGGATGTGATACAGCGTGATTAGGGTTTGCGCCTAAGCCTGCTTATATAGCACCGGTCAGGTAAGACGTGGGGCGCAGCCCACGTCCGAGTTAGTAACAGCCCACGATCCGGAAAAACCGAAAACGGCTGATAGAGAAATAACTCGCGCAGTAATTTTCCCGAACAGCAAAAAGATAAGTAAGCTCGGCACCGAGGCACAATTCCGCAAACCGCGGCGCGCGCGCGCGTCGTGACGAGGCGAGGCGTGGCGAGGCGAGGCGGGCGGCGGAGGAGGAGGAGCGCGCGTGTAAGCCACTCCTCTTCTCTCACTTTAGGAGGTAGTAGAACACCTCACTATATATATTGGTGCAACTCCCCTCAAACTAGCAAGGTGGGACTAAACTTTGGCTGCCACCCCTTGCTATGCATGAATGGGCCATGAGAATTTCAGAATTTGTATTGGGCCATGGACCAAAGCCCACAGCCAAATTCCAACAATCCCCCACAAAGTCTCATTGGCACATCTCATCACATCACATCAAATAATTCCAGAACATTGTTTATATACCGGTGCAAGGTGGAGACTGTTAAGTTGAACTTCCACTTAGAACTTCATGCTACACTAGATTGCAACTTGAATAGTGGACTATGCCTTGAACTACAAGTTTGGTGCGCACTAGTTTCACACAAAGCCTAGACCGATACTAGGCTGCCGCAAGGCTTCCCCGCAGTTTGGAGCTTATGCGTCATACTCCATGGCCTTTCATGAGTTTATTAGAGAGCACCCAACTCCCATAGACTGCGACGTTTGACAGTCAGACTCATATAGGTGTGTTCTTCAAAAGATGTTCTGCAGGGCAACATCTTTGCTATAAATAAGCCACTTAGAACACATTAAGATAAATATCAACCTGCCATGCAGAATAGGAGAGTATTGCATCTATATGGAGTGGTAGTATAATGTAAGGATACTCTCCTCCCAGCTGACCAACAGCTTGTCTCCCAACTCTAATTCATGGGATCTCCGATCACATAGAGTGGGTTACCACTGTGGGCAACTCAAAGTGTGGGTCTCAAACCCATCTCCCTCGATGCATTATCTATCACATTGCGTGATAGACCCTTTGTGAAGGGATCTGCCAGATTTTTAGATGTTTGGATATAATCCAACGCAATAACTCCGGAGTTTCTCATTTTCCTGACAGATTTCAGTCTCCTCTTCACATGTCTTGATGACTTCATATTGTCCTTAGAACTGTTTACTTTGATGATCACAGTTTGATTATCACAGTTCATAGGAATTGCGGGTATAGGTTTTTCAACCACAGGCAAGTCCATCAAGAGCTCTCGAAGCCACTCTGCTTCAACAGTGGCTGTGTCTAATGCTGTGAGTTCTGCTTCCATAGTTGACCTCGTTAAGATGGTCTGCTTGCAAGACTTCCAGGAAACAGCACCACCACCAAGTGTAAACACATAACCACTTGTGGCCTTAGTCTCATCAGCATCAGAAATCCAATTCGAGTCACTATACCCTTCAAGTACCCTTGGATACCCAGAGTAGTGAACTCCATAGCTCGCAGTGCCACTCAAATAACGCAAAACCCTTTCAAGAGCCTGCCAATGAACATCTCCAGGATTTGACACAAATCGACTCAACTTGCTAACAGCAAAAGAGATGTCAGGCCTCGTAGCGCTGGCCAAATACATAAGCGAGCCAATAATCTGAGAATATCTCAGCTGATCTTTAGCATCCTTAGGATCTCCCTGATTCTTTCGAACCAACATGCTAGGATCATATGGCGTAGGAGAAGACTTGCAGTCGCTATACCCAAAACGACTCAAGATCTTTTCCACATAGTGAGATTGAAGCAGTGTTATCCCACCATCGTCATCTTTCAGTAGCTTGATGTTCAAGATCACATCAGCCACTCCTAGATCTTTCATCTCAAAACAATGAGATAGAAAGTCTTTGACCTCCTTGATAACATCAAGACTGGTCCCGAATATCAGTATATCATCAACATACAGACATAAGATGACTCCTTGGCCCCCACCATGGCGATAGTACACACACTTGTCAGCTTCATTGACAACAAAGCCTGCAGCAGTTAAGGTTCTTTCAAACTTCTCATGCCACTGCTTAGGTGCTTGCTTAAGGCCATACAAAGACTTCAGCAACTTACACACCTTTCCTTCTTGACCACCTACTACAAACCCATCCGGCTGATCCATATAAATTTCCTCATCTAACTCTCCATTTAGGAAAGCCGTCTTAACGTCCATTTGATGAACGAGAAGACCATGCGAGGCAGCCAGGGATAGTAGTACTCTGATAGTGGTCAATCTGGCCACGGGTGAATAAGTATCAAAGAAGTCTTCCCCTTCTTTCTGGGTATAACCCTTAGCAACAAGGCGTGCCTTGTACTTCTCAATAGTACCGTCAGGTCTAAGCTTCTTCTTGAACACCCACTTACATCCTACAAGTTTGCACCCATAAGGACGATCAGTAATTTCCCAAGTTCCATTTGCCAAGATGGAATCCATCTCACTGCGAACGGCTTCTTTTCAGTAGTCAGCATCTTGAGATGCATAGGCTTCTGAAATAGAAGTGGGAGTGTCATCCACGAGGTATACAATAAAATCATCACCAAAGGTCTTTTCAGTCCTCCGTCTCTTACTCCTAGTAGGAGCTTTATTGTTATCCTCCACAGGATTATCAGAGTGTTCTATCGAAATGGTGGGTTTAGGAATTGTAAATAATTCTTGACTAGATGAACTAGGCATCTCCTGATTTGATGAACTAGACGAACCTTTCATTGGAAAGATGTCCTCAAAGAAAGTCGCATCATTCGACTCCATAATAGTACCAACACGCATGTCAGATACTTCAGATTTTACTATCAAAAATCTATAGCCAATGCTATGAAACGCATATCCCAGAAGAACACAATCCACGGTTTTTGGTCCAAGCTTTCGCTTCTTGGGTACCGGCAAGTTTACCTTTGCCAAACAACCCCAAGTCCGTAAGTAAGAGAGTTTTAACCTCTTCTTTTCCCATTCCTCAAATGGTGTAATTTCTTTGTTCTTAGTGGGAACACGATTTAGGACATGACACGCAGTCAAGATCGCCTCCCCCCACCATGCCTTGGAAAGACCCGATGTGTCTAACATGGCGTTAACCAAATCAGTTAGAGTACGGTTCTTTCTTTCAGCCACCCCGTTAGATTGAGGTGAGTAGGGAGGCGTCCTCTCATGGATTATACCATGTTCCACACAAAAAGAATCAAATTCGTTGGAAAAATACTCTCCACCACGATCGGACCTAAGCCGCTTGATCTTACGATCAAGTTGATTTTCTGCTTCAGCTTTATAGATTTTGAAGTAGTTCAAAGCTTCATCTTTAGACTTCAGAAGATACACATAACAGTATCTGGTGGAGTCATCAATTAATGTCATGAAATATTTCTTTCCACCTTTTGTCAACTCACCATTCATCTCACAAAGATCTGAATGTACGAGCTCTAGTGGTGCCAAATCTCTTGCCTCCGCAGTCTTGTGAGACTTGCGAGGTTGCTTTGCTTGCACACACACTTGGCACTTAGATCCCTTGACATTAGTAAATTTCGGAATTAAAATCATGTTGGCTAGCCGCGTCATGCAACCAAAGTTAATATGACAAAGTCGTGAATGCCAAATATTGGACTCATTATCATTGCAAACATGATTAATAACTTTAGTGCATAAGTCTGACAAAGAAAGGCGGAACAAGCCTCCGCACTCATAGCCTTTCCCAACAAATTGTCCATACTTAGATATTACAACTTTATTGGACTCGAAAACCAACTTAAAACCATCTCGACACAGAAGAGATCCGCTGACGAGATTTTTATTGATGGAGGGAATGTGCTGCACATTCTTCAGCTGTACGGTCTTCCCCGAAGTGAACTTCAGATTTACCGTACCAACACCTTGAACAAAAGCACGTGAGCCGTTTCCCATCAGCACGGAGCCAGCCCGTGCGACCTGATAAGAAGAAAACATGGAAATATCAGCACATACATGTATATTGGCACCGGTGTCTATCCACCATTCAGGCAAATGACAAACTGAAAGGATGGTAGGAAATATACCGTACCCAGCATCCTTCATATCCGTATCACCAACAACAACATTGGCAGAATTGCCGCCGTTTCCATGTGGACGCTTATCAAAGCGTTTAGGGCAGCTAGGAGCCCAATGATTCGGATCACCACACACATGGCAGGATCCTTTCTTCTTATACTCAGTCTTCTTCTTAAAGTTGGTAGTCTGCGAGGCCTTGTTCTTGCCGTCAAACTTTCCCTTGTCCTCAAATTTGTTCTTATTCTTGGACTTGTGGGACTGGAAGTTATTTTTCTGCACCACATGTGCACTAGAGCTTCCATCGAAACCTCGAACACGTGTATCCTTTGCTCTCGCCTTTTCCTCAACATGAAGAGAACCAATGAGATCCGAAACGGAAAACTCCTGTCTCTTATGTTTCAGAGAAGTAGCAAAGTTCCTCCATGAAGGAGGAAGCTTGGCAATAATGCCACCGGCCACAAACTTGTCCGGTAAGGTACACTTGAACTGCTCGAGTTCTTTGGCAAGAGACTGTATCTCATGAGCCTGCTCCACAATGGGACGGTCATCAGTCATCTTATAATCATAGAATTGTTCCATGATATACAGCTCAGTGCCAGCGTCAGAAACACCAAACTTGGCTTCCAGCGCATCCCACGCATCCTTGCCATTATCAAATGACATATAGGTGTCAACAATGTTGTCACCAAGAATGTTGAACAAAGCCCCCATAAACATGGTGTCGACTTTCTGAAAAGCTTCCTCCTGAGCAGGAGAAAGATCTCCCTCAGGTCTGCCAAGAGTGGCGCTATAGCAGCCTAGGTTTTTCAACCATAGAACTGCTCTCGTGCGCCATCTCTTATAATGGACACCATCAAAGGGAGGCGGCCTGGTAGCCGCGGCCAAACCAGTTGGACTCAATTGCCTATAATCAGGTTTTTGGATTGTTGAATATATAAGCAATTTACCATAAGATTTAATCCGAAATAACCAATAATAAAACATGATGATAATTGTAGGAATTAACGTAATCATGCATACTAGCAGAATAGACGAACAGATCAAATCTAACACAGATAAAGAGATCACATCTACTCCAAACGCTAGTACAAGAAACATGTAACAGAAACTGAAAAAGATAGGAGCAGATTGCATACGGTGCTGCAGGAGGATTCGCGTTCGCGTTCAGATTCGCGTTCGTCGTCGCGTTGATTCGCGTTGGCACCAGCGTCGTCGGCCATGTCGTTGATGTAGAGGGCGCTGATGTCCGGGAAGAAGTCCTCGTCGGGGAAGGAGTCGTCGGTCGACGTGATGCCGTCAGTAGTCGCGCAGAAGCGCTCCCCAAAAACCTGATCGCCCCTCACCCGTACAGGTTCACAAGAGGCGGGGTTCCGGAGGCCTACTGTCCCGTCGTCCGGTGCACGCCGGAAGAGGGGATGGAGAAGGTGTAGCGGCGGCGCAAGGCTCTGGAGGCGAGAGACGGGATGTGATACAGCGTGATTAGGGTTTGCGCCTAAGCCTGCTTATATAGCACCGGTCAGGTAAGACGTGGGGCGCAGCCCACGTCCGAGTTAGTAACAGCCCACGATCCGGAAAAACCGAAAACGGCTGATAGAGAAATAACTCGCGCAGTAATTTTCCCGAACAGCAAAAAGACACAATTCCGCAAACCGCGGCGCGCGCGTCGTGACGAGGCGAGGCGGGCGGCGGAGGAGGAGGAGCGCGCGTGTAAGCCACTCCTCTTCTCTCACTTTAGGAGGTAGTAGAACACCCCACTATATATATTGGTGCAACTCCCCTCAAACTAGCAAGGTGGGACTAAACTTTGGCTGCCACCCCTTGCTATGCATGAATAGGCCATGAGAATTTCAGAATTTGTATTGGGCCATGGACCAAAGCCCACAGCCAAATTCCAACACTATTTTGTTCTTTTATGTTCAGAAAGAGATAGAAATTGTTCATTTTCACTTTGTTGACAATATGTATGATCAGAGGTATGTAATTGCGATCGTTACTTGGCAATCTTTTCCATTCTTGGTTACGTATGATTCAGATCTAAGTCGTATGGCTCCAAGCGGAAGAAAAATATTTATGTTGACCGTGCCTTACAACACCTGAGCCAGAGAAGGAGGGACTCCCCTCTGTCCCAAATTATGCTGCATATAGGTTTTGATCAAATCGAGCTTTCTTAAGTTGGATCGAATATATAGCAAAATATACCAACTTTTACAATACCAAATCAATATTATTAGAATCATTATGAAATATATACTTTCATATTATATATATTTGGTGTTATGGATATCATATATTTTGCTATATATTTGGTCAAATTCTATTAAGATTTGACTTTGACTAAAAATTATACACAACATATTTTGGACAGAGGGAGTAGATTTTCCAACAAATGAAGTTCTGGAGTATCTAGCGATCTTTGTGTCCTACTCCTTCCTACCACTTTGTTCTTCAGAATTTGTTCATGCACACGCTAAGCAATACACAAGCTGATGTGGTGTACCAATAAACAGATATTTCCATTGTACTTCACAATTCTATTCTTCCTTTTCTCCCCATGTTCAGAGCCCCTCTTTTTGAATCCCCATTTTCTCATGACACTGTCTAACTCTCATCTCCCAATCACCCACGGCTGTGGTGCCTCTACCTTCCCTTAAACCCTTGAAGGCTCAAACAGAAACAAGGCCTCAAATCCTGAACATTTCTTGGGTTTGTGTTCGCATTGCTTGTTTTCCAGTAGTGTCATGGCCATAGTAATTGAAAGTTGGCTAAGGGATCATGCCAATACATTCCATCCAAGAAAATATAACATAAACAAAGGATGCAGTTCAGCAGTCTATCTTTATATATCGCTAAAAAGCAGCACAAGGTCAAATTCACTAAGCATCATGCTCAAATTTACTGATAGAGAAAAATGCACCAGACATCATGCTCAAATTTACTCCATTGAGAAGAAGGGTCTAACAGACACACCACAAAAGAGACTCCTGATAATACATCCCAGCACGTGCAGGTTCAGAATTCTTAACACCACTACAAAAAGAGCCAAAAGCTAACAGAAGTTAATCTGTAGCGAACAGGATCAAAAGGATTGCCGTGCAGTTGGGTTCTAAATATTGTTGAACTTGATCAAACTCTTGAGGGTGATGAAGCTTCAAATTTCAAACATAATGAGGCAACAGCAGATTTGTTTCCTAGATTCCGCTCCTTTGATTCTAGTGCCCAATATCCAGGGAAACATTTCATGGAACATTGCCAAGTGCAAACGCCCCATAGTTACCTACTAAAGCAGAGGGCCATGCCATGACATAGGGGTGAACTCCATCATCAAACGCCACCCGAAACAGTTTATCCAGCTCCTTTGTTTCTAAGCAGAGGGAGAGGTGCCAACGGGAGTGCGGATTATCATGCATCTGTGTTGCCAAGTAAGCAAAGCCATCCATGACAGCGACCACATTCACCTCTTCTGGTTCGGCCTGAAGGACTTCTGTAAGCCCTATGTACAGATCAAACTGCTCTTCCAAATTCCAACTCGCAGCACCATCACCCTCTTTTTCAAACAGCAGCACGCCGATGGTGAAGTCAGTGACAGAAACAATGCAAGGTGTGGAATACTTTGTTTCACCTACAACAAAGTGGCAGTCTGGATTCTGCAGACACTCAGGGAGCTCAGCAACAGAAATTTCCATTGATGTTGTGTCCAGAGTGATCATAAACTTTCGATTCGTGTAGACCCAGTACAGGAATCCCTTCGCTTGCATGCCACAATCATTCTCAAGCCATGCGTCTTCATGGGTTAGCCTCGCCGGGACATCTACCCATGGAAGGATGGACCACTCCCAGGTCTCGGAGGTGAGGACCGTAGTCCGCACTCTCGACTTGTCATAGACAAGTTGCACCACGCGGAACGACATGGGATCCTCGTCGGAGTAGAGCAACCGGGAGAGGAGCTCTATTGGGCGACCACGGTAGCCATCGAAGGCGTCCTTATGGCCCAGATCAAAAGTTTTGCTCCATCGCAGCAGGGGGTTGAATACGGCGAGTAACGACTCATCCCAATTCATGAGGAGGACGTAGCCGTGGCGGGAATCGATGATGTCCCAGCAGAGGGATTCGTCGGGGCGCTCCTGGATGGAGGTGAGAAAGAAGTCGCCGCAGCGGACGGCAGCGACCAGATCACGGTCGCGGCGGCGTGCGGGGAAGAAGGCGGGGAAGGCGGGAAGATTAGGTGATTGGGATGGCGCAGGGACCTGGAAGAAGAGGCCGAGGAGGGGCGCCCGGTGGATCTCGCGGAATCGGCGGCGGAAGGCGGGGGAGGAGGCCACAGCGCTGCGCCACCCGCGGCAGGTGCAGGCGGCGCGGACGAGCGCCGCGAGGGACGGGAGGAGGATGAAGATCTCACGCAGGATGTCCTCGTCGATGCAGTCTATGTAGGTGGGATTAGATGCTTTTGCTAGTTTAGCCGGCGGCCGCTGGGTTGGATAGCTGTCGCCGGCCATGGCGCCGGCAAACTCGACGGCTGCAAAGGCGGACTGCCTCCAACCCAACCCTCCTTTACCAGGCAAGGAAAATGCCGCGTCGATTGGCAGGCCTATTTATTTAGACCCATTAAGAAGGCCGTGTCATCGTCCTCGCATGCTCGAATGCTCGATCAAGCACATTCAGATATGACAACCTATCGAGCCCAATCAGACCTCTCTTTTTCAAGGTGAAGGCAGTTCTCACTAAAAAAAAGGTAAAGGCAGTTCTAAGTTATTATTCATTCAAAACATTCAAAATTGCATAATGTGAGGATTTTTGGGATATGTGTATTAGGAAATGTTGAACTATATCACAAGATGTAGAATGCGAGATATCGTGACAAACATGAATAGATCTGATATTGTACCCTCCCCTTAGCTAGAGCATCTACATTGTCTCTAAACATGAATGAGATCTTTGCATTTTGTTTATAAGTTAAGTCTCTCATATGTATGGTAATTAGAAATATTATCTAGAGTGGAGTTGATGTTGAAGATTTTGGGAGTATCCGTTGCGTCAGTGCTTTGCCATCCGCTACAAAGCGACACTTTTGTGCAACCATTGCTCTTAAATATAAAATGTTTTGGGATTTCAAATTGAAATCCTAAAATGTCTTATATATATGAAGGGAGGGAGTACCTGCAAAAGTCAGCATACAACAGGGAGGTATAAGAATAGATGATAGCTTCTATTACCACGGCAACGTATGCCTTTGTGGACTCATTGTCTTGTAAATATTTTGTCAAGACATGGAGAAATGTTATTATTTCCTACAAGTGACGTCTCTTACATACTAAGAGCAGTCCATCACTTTGAGATTACAAAAGAGCTAATTACACCCCAGAGGTCTTACAACTTGCACCTCATGTGAAGCTTTGGTCCTCAATCTTGTAAACCGTGAAAAATGTAGTCCACTAACTTGCATTATAGTGAAGATTTGGTCCTCCTCGTCCTAGTAAGCAACCACATAGAGGGGACAGGTGATTTTTTCTTGGTTGTTTTGCAAATAACCCCCTCGGTGATGTATTCGGCTATGTGTGGTCCTCTCTTTCTTTCCCCTTGCTGAAAATAAGATATAGGATTCCAATGACTGGAACTATCCTTCTCTTTCTGTTTTCTCTCGCCCCGCTCATCGTTGTCATCTGCCATCGCCCACCTCATTCCTCTTTGCCCATATGCCTTAGCCGATGTTTCCTCTGTGATGCCACTTAAGGTGCACCACCGCATGTGGAACGAGGACCCACCAGACTATGGTGGCCTCTCCGTCATCTGCCTTGTCTTCTGCCACTGTTCGCGGCGGTGATTATCGAGTAGGTATGATCCAAAGCTTTGTTTTGTGATTTTTTTGAGCAGAATCCACGCCTAATCAATGACTTCTTCAAGGGTAGCAGAAAGGGATTAGAATCATTGGCAAAATCTTAGGATTAAACCTGGAGAACCACCTCTTCTTTACTTCTCTCCGAATCTTGCATAGTATGATGTATCCCTTAACCTTTTACATAGCAGTGAGGGTAGCACCTCAGCTGCACTCATATACCTATAGTTGGACACAACTCTTCACCTAGTTGACTCAGGGCTTCCACGACCTGCTCTTGTCTCAGTCCCCTTCTCTACTCTGTTGCCTGCTCCCTCTCCTACTAACAAGGGTATAGATAATAGAGCCCGTTACTTGAGTACACCTGAGGCCCGTTAAGCTAGGCCCAAGTGTAATCCTAGTCGAGATACGAGTTCATGTCGTATACCAATATTGTAATACGTATCAGACCCCTCACGTTCCTTGAGACCTGGCCACCTATATATAGGGGTCAGGAGAGGACGGTGAGGGACAGATTGAAAGCAAGCCAAGTTCACCGCCAAGTTTACTTTCGATATACACCTTGTTTGACTGATTTACCTTCGAGTTTGTCCAACGCCCTATTCCCCCGATCCTAAGTCCTTCATCTAGGACATTTGTCGAGTTAACCCTCGTCAATTGGCACCGACCGTGGGGACTAGGGGCGTTGGAATCATGAATTCGACGGCTTTTTCGTTTTTAGCCAAGAGCAGTCCAGAAGTCAACGAAAATCAGAAGATGGAGTTGATGATTGGAAGTCTAAGCTTCTACATCGGACCTTTGGGTTTGACTCGCCTTTCAGATCCAGCGAAATTGGGTCCATCGGCGAGCAAAATCAAGACAATCACAATGTCTGGATCATCCGTGGGCTCTTCCAGTGAGGTAAACTCACCGGTCAGCTTCGCAGCAACAGAAAATACTCAAAAGAGAATCGAGGAACTCAACAGAACTCGGGACAAACCCGACATAGAAGGAACAGTGGACAAATCATACGATAGTCAAAGGGACTTCGCCACCGGAAGCAGTGGCGTCTCCAGAAGCATACATCAGTTATGCGTCATTATCACTGAAGTAGTAGAAGAGAACGATCATGCAGATAATGGAGAAGTCGATGCGCAAGTCGACAAACCAAGGAGCAACAGTAAAAAGGAGAAGGAAAAAATTCATGTCTCCACGGGGGAGTGGAGAATCATCATGTCAGCCATCAATCATGGCATGGAAGTACCCGCCAATTCAAGAAGAGAAGTTCTGATGGGGTATCAATACGCACTGCATCAACGCAGAAAGAAATTGAGGGAGGAAAATGACGAGTTCAGGAGAAGTCAAGAAAACAACACCGTGTCAGGTGGAGCATATTGGGACGAATACAGCGACGCATCAGAGTCCAGCAGAGAAAGGCACAGAGACCCAAAGCACAGCAGGAGGACACAGCATGGGCAAGAGAAGAAAGCCGCATAAAAAGCGTAAGTGCACATCCATCAGATGATGAGGAGGATTTTATGCAAGAAATGCCAGAGGCAGTATTAGTAGCAGCACAGGTGTACCTACTAACTACGCAACCAAAGCCTAGAGATCCGCGGGAGCACATGCATCAAGTCGCAATAAGAAGCCTCGGGTTTGTAGAAGATAGGCTAAGGAAACATCTTCCAGAGAAAAAGGCGACATATCATAAGGAGAAGCAAAAGGAAAGTTTTAAGCGCCAACCCTCGCAAAACGAAACAAGCGAGTCATTAGGCGACGAAAAGCGTAAGGCATGAAAGGAGGACGCAAGGAATATCATAGCGCAAGCAAGAATAAACAATGCGCGCTACGCGTGGAAAGAAGAAAATTATAAAGACGATGAAAAAGAGATGGGCGCGCTATGCTTTACCCGAAGGGTTCACAGAACGCGGGTACCCAAAGGATTCAAGCTGCCACACAATCAGCAAAAGTATGATGGATCACAAGAACCCACGTTATGGTTATCAGACTACCTACAAGCAGTACAAATACTCGGAGGAACGAGAGCAACAGCAATGCTAAGTCTGCAGTTACACCTCACTGGCGCAGCGCGGTCCTGGTTAAATACTCTACCCAATGATTCCATCAGGAGTTGGGGAGAGCTAGAGAGCCAATTCACAAGAAATTTTCGCTCAACATACAAACGTCCAGCGTCACTAGAAGAAATCAAGTCGTGCGTACAGAGGAAAGACGAAACTCTGCGCTCTTACATACAGCGGTGGAGTATAATCAAAAATTCTGTAGAAGACGTCTCCGACGAGCGGGCAGTAGATGCTTTTTCGGCTGGCCTCCGCCGTTCAGACCTCGTGGAAGAGTTAGGGAGAACAAAGCCTTGGACAGTATCGGAATTAATGGAAGTAGCCAACAGGTTCGCCGATGGAGAGGTTGCATATAACAATAAAAGAGGACATTCAACATTAGTCAACAGAGCAAGCAGGCAAAGGCGAAGATACCGCAATGAAGATAGTCATGCAAGGCGAAATTAGATAGCCGCAGGATATGAAAGAAGGGACGAGGAAGGCTATGAAAGTAGGAAGTTTCAAGGAAGAGGCAATCGTGGAGTAGAAAAGCCAAAGTACTCCGACCCATCGGCGAAGGACATGATCCATAGACCCTGTCGCATCCACTATGCGTACCTAGATGGGAAGAGAGTTTCTAATCACCAGATGAAGGATTGCAGAACATTCTTAAGGTTGCAAAATGCTATGGACCCGAACCAAGGAGCACGTCAAGGAGGAAAGAGTACAAGTCAGGGATACCAAGTACATCATCTAGCAAAACATCTGGAATCAAAAGTATATATATCTGCAATGATCCAACCAGTGCCAAAATCCAAGAAAGAACAGAAGAGCATATCCAGACAAGTAAATCTAGCAATATCATCACCACCAGCCATAATAGAGTACTTGAAATGGTCCGATCAATCGGTCAGGTTCAGCAGAGCAGACCACCCAAGAAAAGTACCAAGGCCAGGGCACGCGCCAATGGCGTTGAAGGCACAAATAGGGGGATACGACGTTGGGCGAGTATTCATGGATGCATGAAGCAGCATAAACTTAATATACGCAAGAACCCTGAAGGCAATATGCATCTCGTTGGAAAGTCTAAGGCCGACAGATTGCTCTTTCCATGGGATAGTACCAGGAGGCGCAAACTACCCCCTCGGGAGAATAAAACTCGACGTTTGCTTTGGCAATAGCAGCAATTATCGCAGAGAAAAGTTAGAGTTCGAAGTCATGGACTGGTCCTCACAGTATCATGCAAATCCTGGGGTGCCCAACATTTGCAAAATTCATGGCAGTTCCTCATTACGCATATCTAACACTCAAAATTCCAGGACCTAAAGGGACAATCACGGTACAAGGCAGCTTTGAAGTATCCAACACTTGCGACAAAGAATTCAACAGGATGGCGCAAACTTTTGGCATGACAGCTGAGTACGCAAGGCTGAAGGGCGAAACTGACCACAATGTGCTACCCGATATCGGACGATCCCTGCCAGATCAGGCTTTCGATGCAACCCAAGATTCGAAGAAAATCCAGGTCCACCCTACGGACCCGAACAAAACCACCTCGATAGCGGTAAACTTGGACCCTGCATAGGAAAGCGCGCTCATCGAGTTCCTCTGTGAGCACTGGGAAATCTTCGCCTGGTGTCTCTCAGACATGCCAGGGGTTCCCAGGGAACTCGTCGAGCATGCACTAAATGTGGATCCTAAAACAAGGTCAGTCAAGCAACAGCTGCGACGATTTGATGAGTCCAAAAGGAAAGCAATAGCATTCAAGCTACACAGGCTAGAAAACGCAGGATTCATCCGAGAAATTAAAGCATCAACCTGGGTATCCAATCTAGTCATTGTCCCCAAGAAAAATACAGACGTACAAAGAGTGTGTGTCGACTACACATCTCTCAACAAACACTATCCAAAGGATCCCTTTCCTCTACCTCACATTGATCAGATAATAGACTCAACAGCGGGGTATGCAAGGCTTTCCTTCCTGGACGCATATTTTGGTTACAACTAGATCAAATTGAAGAAAGAGGACGAGGGCAAAAATAGCTTTTATCACACCATACGGTGTGTTCTGCTATCAAGTCATGCCTTTTGGCCTAAAAAATGCCGGAGCAACCTACCAGCGGATGATGCAAAACTGCCTCGGAAGTCAAATAGGGCGCAACATTCAAGTCTATATCGACAACGTGGTCATCACCACAAGAAAAGAAGATTCCTTAATCAGTGACTTGGCAGAAACCTTCGACAATCTAAACAGGTACAAGCTCAAGCTTAACCCGACAAAATGTTCTTTTGGCGTATCAGCAGGGCAACTTCTGGGATTTCTGGTGTCAGCAAGAGGTATAGAAGCAAACCCAGAGAAGATCCAAGCAATACTAACAATGGGGAAACTAGCAAAACTGCACGGCGTACAGAAACTAAGTCGATTCGTCGCACGATTGGGAGAAAAAGCGCTTCCTTTCTACACACTCATGAAAAAATCAGACGACAAATTCGAGTGGACAGAAGAAGCAGATACAGCTTTTGCACAACTGAAAAAAGTGCTCTCCACAACGCCGGTGTTGGTCGCACCAAATGAAGAAGAGCCGCTACTACTGTATATTGCAGCCACACATCAAGTGGTAAGCACAGTATTAGTAGTCGAAAGAAGCGAAGAGGGAAAAGCCCATGGAGTCCAGAGACCAGTGTATTTCCTCAGCGAAGTACTATCTCCAACAAAGCAGAGGTACCCGCACTATCAAAAGCTTGCATACAGCATATTTACAATAGCACGAAAGCTACGGCAATATTTCGCGGTGCACCCAATCATAGTGGTTAACGAAGCCCCACTATCCAATATACTGAATAACCCTGCAGCAACAGGCCGTGTCTCCTTATGGGGAATCGAATTATCACCCCTGGACATCACGTATGAAAAACGAAAGGCAATCAAATCCCAAGTGTTACCGGATTTCACAGCAGAGTGGCTAGAGCTACAAAACACAGGACCACTAGACCTATCAAGTGTATGGACAATGTACTTCGATGGATCAAAAAGAGTCCAAGGCGCAGGAGCAGGAGTAGTCCTGATATCACCGCAAGGCGACAAATTAAAGTATGTACTAAGGATGAGTTTTCTGCAAGCTTCCAATAATGAGGCCGAATACGAGGCTCTGCTCCACGGAATGAAAATGGCCAAAGCATGCGGAGCAACTCGACTGGAAATATTCGGGGACTCGAATCTCATCGCCCAGCAAGTGATGAACTGGTGTGACGCCATCAGTGACAACATGACAGCATACAGAAACTTATACTATTATCTAGAGGGAACATTCGATGGATGCGAAGTTTCGCACATTAGCAGGGCCAGCAATGAGGAAGCCGACAATTTAGCAAATATCGAGTCCCAATGCCTGCCTATACCGCCAGGAGTCTTTTGGGAAGAAATCATAGAGAGATCAATAAAGCATGACAAAACTTCGACTACAGGAGAACCAAGCCGGCACCCAACAACAGGCTCGGGGGCTGGCAAGCCTGGCACAGGAGGCACAGTAGAACCAGAGGAAGTTATGATGATCGAAGAAACATGGATGCAGCCATACTTGGCATATATGATAAACAAAGCACTACCCGAAGACACAGTGGAGGCAAAAAGGATAATACGATGATCCAAGGCTTTCATTGTGTTGCAAGGGAAACTATACAAGAGAAGCATAACTGGCGTTCTACAGCGATGCGCCACCCCTCAAGAAGGGCAAGACATATTAAGAGATATCCACGCAGGAGTGTGTGGGCATCACGCTAGCAGCAGAGCTATTGCAGCTAAAGCTTTTCGTGCAGGATTCTACTGGTTAACGACCATTGAAGACGCAAAAGAGATAGTCAGAAGGTGTGAAGCATGTCAACGATTTGCATCCCGACCACACACACCAGCAGCGGAGCTGCAGCCGATACCATTATCCTGGCCCTTTGCACAATGGGGTCTCGATATGGTAGGAAAATTACACAAATCCTGGCCAGGAGGTCATGTCTACATGTTGGTGGAAGTAGACAAGTTCACTAAATGGGTAGAAGCAGCCCCAGTAACAACCCAAGATTCCACAGCAGCAGTCAACTTCATCAAGTCTATAGTATTTCGCTTTGGATACCGCATAGCATTATCACAGACAATGGGACAAACTTCGCATCGAAAGAATTCAAAAGCTACTGCGAGAGTATGTGAATCAAACTGAAATTCGCGTCTGTAGCACATCTGAAGACAAATGGACAAGTCGAGAAAGCCAACGGCTTAATATGTAACGGGATAAAAAAGAGGCTATTAGCGCCCCTAGAAAAAACCAAACACGCCTGGGTAGATGAGCTACCCTCCGTACTTTGGAGTCTTAGAACCACACCCAATGCGGCTACTCAAGAAACTCCCTTTTTCCTGGTCCATGGCGCAGAAGCCGTGCTTCCAGTCAAAATCACCCATGAAGCCCCAAGAATCGCGGCTTATGACGAGACAACTTCTACAGAAGCACTTCAAGATGATGTTGATGCACTCGACGAAGCAAGAGATGTAGCACTCGCCAGAGCTACGCAATACCAGCAAAGCCTACAAAACTACCATAGTAGTCGAGTTCGTCCATGATCTTTCATGGTAGGAGATTTAGTCTTACAACTCAAACAACATGGCCATGGCAAATTAGTCCGCATGGGTGGGACCTTACATCATGACAGAAGTAATACCAGGAGGAGCTTATCGACTACTGATGACCCACAAGTATAGGGGGTGTATCATAGTACTTTCGATAAATAAGAGTGTCGAACCCAACGAGGAGCAGAAGGTGTTGACAAGCGGTTTTGGTCAAGGATTCACTGTAAATACTAGCAAACGGGTTTTTAGGGGTATTTGGTAATGCAAGTAAATAAAGTACAAGTAAATAAAAGACAATAAAAGTAATTGCTGCAAGTGGCCCAATCCTTTGTAGAGAAAAGGACAAGACGGTTGTGTAACTTATGATTACCAAACATTCTTGAGGATACACGGGAGTTTCTGTCGAGAGCTTTCACTTCATGCCGCTAAGTAATCTTCATTGGTTTGATAAGTGTTATGGGGGTGAACCTGTGCTAGCGTACTACCCTTACTAGGACTAATACACACTTGTGATTATACCCCCTGCAAGCATCCGCAAATACAAGAAAGTAATTAAGATAAATCTAACCACAGCCTTAAACTCTGAGATCCTACGCTCCCTGGTGCAATGGTTTCCTAACGGGGGTTTAGGTTTCTATCGCTCCGGCAACCCCACAATTAGTAGCCAAATACACAATGCATTCTACTAGGCCCATAAATGGTGAAGTATCATGTAGTCGACGTTCACATGACACCACTAGTAGAATAACACCACAACATAAATATCAAACCATTAAATATTACTCAACATAGTTTCACTACTAACATCTCGACTTCTCCCATGTCCTCAAGAACTAAACGAACTACTCACAAGACATCATATGGATCATGACCAGAGGTGAAATAATGGTAAATAACAATCTGAACATAAACCTTAATTCAATGGTTTCACTCAATAGCATCAACTACAAAGGTAATTAACACCGGGAAAGTTTCCCCTAAGAATTTGACAAGATTCAACCCAAGATGTTACAGCGGGATGGCGTGGTGATGGTGGAGATGAAGGTGCTGCTGATGATGATGATGGTGATGATGATCCCGATGAAGTCCAGCGTGATGGTGATAACGATGGCGACGATCTCCCCTCTCCAGGAAGGAATTTCCCTGGCAGATTTCTCTCTACCAGAGAGCTTTTCTCTCTCGGTGTTTTCCGCCCCACAGAGGCGGCGGTGTCTATCTCTGATGCCCCCCTCACTTAGGTTTTTGGGGACAACGATATACGCAAGGGGGCGATGGCAGTAGTGGGCCAGGGTGGCCTCACCATAGGGCGGCGTGGCCAGGGGTGGGCCCACGCCCCCTAGTGGTGAGCCCACCCTGTTGCTCCTCTCGCCTCCTCCTCCTGGCTACTTTCGCCTTCTGATATTATATGAATTTCTGGGTATTTCTCTGGAATTGTTGATCTTCAGAAATATGGTGTCTTGACGGTCCTTTTTCCAGCAGAATCCTGACTCCGGCAGCAAGTTCTCCAATGATCATCAACCATGTAAAAATAGAGGAAACAACATAGGTATCATCTCTAAATATTAAATATATCAATGAATAACAGTAAATTATGATACAAAATAGTGATGCAAAATGGACGTATCAACCCCCCCAAGCTTAGACCTCGCTTGTCCCCAAGCGAAAACTGAACTCGGTAAACATGACCACAGGTTTATAGAGTGAAGTGTCGATAAACAAAATACAGACAAGAAGCATCACATTTACCAAGGCACAAGTTATAATAGACATCAATGATACATCTCAAACGTATCTATAATTTTTGATGCTCCATGCTTATTTTTACACCATTTGCTTAGTGTTTCGTTACACTTTGTGGCACTTTTATGCGATTTTCGGAACTAACCTATTGACAAGATGCCACAGTGCCAGTTCCCTGTTTTCTGCTGTTTTTGTGTTTCAGAAAAGTTACACATGAAATATTCTCGGAATTGGATGAAACCAAAGCCAGTCGCCCAGAATTTCACCGAAGCTTCCGGAGAACCGAAGAGGAGGCGGAGTGGGGCCATGAGGGCCCCACACACCAGGGCGGCGCGGCCCAGGCCCTGGCCGCGCCCCCTATGTGTGAGGGTGCCCTGGCAGCCCCCTGACGATGCCCCTTCGCCTATATAAAGCCTCGGGACGGAAAACCCTAAAGGAGTCGGCAAATTTCCAGAAAGAGTTCCGCAGCTCCGCCGTCGCCGACAACGAATTTTGGGGGACAGAAGTCGCTGTTCCGGCACCCTGCCGGGACGGGAAGTGCCCTCGGAGCCATCTCCATCGGTCTCCATCGCCGTCTCCGCCGTCTCCATCGACCTCACCACCATCTCCATCAACCTTGCTGTCTCCTATGATGAGGAGGGAGTAGTTCTCCCCCGGGGCTGAGGGCTCTGCCGGTAGCTATGTGGTTCACCTCTCTCTCCCATGATGTGATCTTTATGTGATCGTGAGCTTTGTATCTAGTTGAATTGGTAGATGTTATTATTCAGATATTATGCTACTCCTATGCTTTATTATTATACTCTCCGGAGATACCTCGTATCATGGTGTAAAGGTGACTAGTGTGTGCATCATGTGTATATTTTTGGTTAATGTCTCTATGAAATATTGGTGTTTGTTGGAACCATCTAGTGCGTTCATGGTGATAGTGTGGGACAATCTAGTTTGGGTACATACGGACTTTGAGGAGTGCTTCGTAGCCCTACGCATGATTAGTGTATGTTTTCCATTGGAGAATTGTTTTGAGTTGCATATTGATGATAGTATCTATTGGTTCAATTATGTTATATTTGTTGGGAGTGTGTCCACTAGTGAAAGTATGATCCCTAGGCCTTGTTTCCAAGCATTGCACACCGTTTACTTCCTATTTTGTTACATGTTTGCTCGCAGCGATATTTATTTCAGATTACATTTGCTACTTATAATCATCACTACCACTTGTATTTCACTATCTCTTCGCCAAACTAGTGCACCTATACATCTGACAAGTGTATTGGGTGTGTTGGGGACACAAGAGACTTTCTGTGTCGTAATTGCAGGGTTGCTTGAGAGGGATAGCTTTGACCTCTTCCTCCCTGAGTTCGATAAAACTTGGGTGATCCACTTAAGGAAAAGTTGCTGCTGCTCTACAAACCTCTGCACTTGGAGGCCCAACACTGTCTACAAGAACAGACGCGTGCGTAGACATCAAGCTCTTTTCTGGCGTCGTTGCCGGGGAGGTAAGGTAAAAGGTACTCGCATCCTCCTGTGTGAGTGCTCGGAGTTATTTCCTTTAGATTCTGCAATTACATCTTTTTGTTTCTTGTTTTTATTTTCACTAGTTAGGCTTAATGGAAAACAAAGAGTTCTTTAGTCTTTTTCCTGAGTTTAGATATGAAGTGTTTGAAGAGAAAATTGAAAAACCTTTGGAGCTTAATTTGCATGCTAATAGTGTTGTTAGTATGAATGCTTTGAACACCATTATTGCTAATGCTATAGAAAAGTCTAAGCTTGGGGAAGCTGGTTTTGTTAAGCATGATATTTTTAGTTCCCCAGCTTTAGTGGAGAAAGTTTGCTCTGATGATATTTTATCTCCCCTACGTGATGTTCTCATGCCTGTTACCTATATTAGTGATCATGATTGGGAAAAGTACTCTACTTTTGATATTGAAAATCTTTTTGTTACAAATCTAAGGTTAATAATTGTTGTACCATTAGTGCTATCCATGTTCCTTCTTATGATGATATGTTTGATGAATATGCTTTGCGAAATAGCTGTTTTCTAGCTTGTGAGGATACTAAACCTCTAGTTTATGATGGTTATGATGATGAGTATAATATTTTCAGTTCACCTACTTTTGAGGAGAAAATTAGTTATGATTACAATACGCTTCCTGTTTTTGATGATTATGGTGATGAGAATAATTATTCTGTTGAATCTGCTCCTGCTACGATTGTTCATGTGGGGAGTATTAATTCTTTTATGCATGTGGCTCATGATAGGGATGCTTTATGTGATAGTTATATTGTTACTTCTATTCATGATACTACTGAAAGTTACTATGAGAGAGGGAAACATGGTTTGATGAATCTCAACAATATTGAGTTTCCCCTCTTTATGTTGCAATTCTTGAAGTTGTACTTGTTTTGCCTTCCTATGCTTTTTGCTTTGCGCTTTCATGACTTGTCTCTTTACAAGACTATTTTTCATAGGAAGTGGTTTAGATTCAAATGTGTTTCATACTTACTTTTTGATGCTCTCTTTTGCTTTAAGTTTTTATATAGCGCCTTACTTTAAGCTCTTATATGGCGCCCTCATGAGCATTTTTGCAAATTATTGCGCCTAGCTCAAAGGCGTTAAAGAAAAGCACTATTGGGAGATAACCTATTGTTTTATTTTTAGTACTTTTTCTTTTATTTGAGTCTTGGAAGTTATTACTACTGTAATAACCGCTCCTTATCCTTTTTATTTTGTTGTTGTGCCAAGAGAAGCCTCTAATTTGAGTGAGGTAAGATTTGGGGATGTTGCTGTCCTGAAACTGTTTTCGGTGCTGCACCGTAAAAATTCATGAAAATTCTCTGTATATCTTTTGGTCCTGCGATTTCTTGTGCATATGCCCCAGGTTATATCCAAACTTTCATTAGTTGAACACTTTTTGATTTGAGCAACAGAAAACCCTCTAAAAATTCGACCTTTATCAGCTGTTCTGTTTTGACAGATTTCTACCACTATTTGTGTTTGCCTCTCGATCGCTTTCTTTTTGAGTTCTTTTGATCACGGAACTTTTGGAGAAGTTGCTACAGTAGTATATGCTTTATATGTGGTGGTTTTAGATTGAGACCTGAAGCAAAAAGAGGTTGATTCTATGTTATGTTTACACTAATGTTGCTAATAGATTTGTGTTTAGTTTTGTATGAAGGAAGTTTTCAAGTGTAGGGATCGGAGAGTGATGAGATGAGTTGGAGAATGGACAAAAGCTCAAGCTTGGGGATGCCCATGCATCACCCCAAGAAATATTCAAGAAGTACAAGCGTCAAAGCTTGGGGATGCCCCCGAGGCACCCCCTTCTTCATCGACAGAAATCAGGTCACCTTTCAAGACACTATATTTTTATTGCTTCATGCACTATGCGTTTTTCTTGGAGCGTCAGTTGCTTTTATTTTCAGTTTTCTTTTGTTTTGTTTTCTGCGATAAATGGTTAGATCACATCATGTTTCTTTTGGAGGAGATGAACTCGCTTTTCATTTGCCAAGAACACTCTAGTTTTCACTCTTATCGTTCAATGAGTGTTCTCTTTTTCTGCTACTGCGTTTAGCTTGCATTTTTCGCCTTGATTTTTGTTCAGATCTTGTTTTATCTTTGCATCAAGATGTATTTGGACCTCTAGTACATATTGGTTTTTCTCAAAAGAGTTTCCTCAAAAAGGTTTGAATGGTGTTGGAAAAGAGAAAAAGTTTCATGCAAAAAAGTGGTACAAAAAGGAGCTTGTTTAGACTGCGGCTTAGACTTTTGCATGTCATGTTTGATGTCATTTTGATATTATGCTTAGTGATTTTTGTTGTAGCATGACTTGTCTCAAATGACTGAGATTGCTTAATGAGCCTTTGAAAAAATCATGCGTTGTTTATATTATTTGGAAGCATTAATTTGGTTTTCTCCTTTGATGCTTTATTTGGGTTGACTTGGCGCATGCTTACACCATGTTGAATACAAAAATAAGTCGCCTATAGACTCTATGATCATTTAGTTTTTGACTTTTGATGCCATCTTATGCTTCTGTTAATGTTGCTTTGTCGCTTTGCATGATTATGGCCGTTATTGCTCTCTTAGTTGGTCGCTCCGAGTCTTTTGCTAGCCCTCATTTTGTACTGAGTATGAGCTCTACTCGTGCATCCAACTCCCAAAACCAAGTTTGCCATTGTGTCCACTATAAATTCCTATGCATGGTATTTGCAAGCCATTCCAAGTAAATTTTCATGTGCTACCTTTCAAAAAACCTTCAAAATACTTCTCATTTTGTGACACTGTTTTCAACTCATGGGGACATAGTGGTCGGATTTGCTATCTTCCATATTGTCTCATTCCAAAAAGAAAAAAAAGAGGAAAAAAAGAAAGAAAAAAGGCACTCCTCCATGGTATGTGAATGTTGGTGGGCACCAGATGGAATCGGTTAGCCATGGTTTGAGAAAGGAAAAAAGGTGGGGAGGAGTGCCAAGCTTTATAAAAGAGCACAAAAGTGCCAATCCCTCTCTCAAAAACTTGCTTCATTTTTGTATGGAAGATAGTAAGAACCCCATTGCCAGTCATTGACAAAGACAACCACCTCTCAAAACCAATTTTTTCTCTCTGTTTTACAAATGAAAAGCTCTAGCACATGTTTAATCACTGCTTCCCTCTGCGAAGGGCATTTCTTTTACTTTTATGTTGAGTCTCCACATTCTACCTTTATGCACCGTCTAAGAGAGCATAGTTGTCATTCTGAGTATAATGTGCATTGTCCCAAAGTTTATCATTGATTGATTCATGACTATGGTTTCACTTGTTCTTAAATTACTTGTATCTAGTCACCCTCTTAAACTTGAAGGTGTCCTATGCATTTATGTTTTGCTATTCCATGAGGGACAAGCTGAAAACCATTTACTATATTTTTCCATATGATTTGAACACACGTTTGACTTTCATTGTTTCATTATTCATGATCTTTCCTTTGTGTTTCTTTTCATGCTATAACATGGTTGCTAAGTTTCTATATTCAAGATTATGTCTTTCATGCCCATGTTTTAAGTTCTTTGATCTCAGCACTCAATGCTCTACCTCGTTGATCAAATTGAGATGGTGCATGTCACCTCAAAAATTATTTCTTTTGTTATCACTTACCTACTCAAGGACGAGCAGGAGTTAAGCTGGGGGATGCTGATATGTCTCAAACGTATTTATAATTTTTGATGGTCCATGCTTGTTTTTACACCATTTGCTTAGTGTTTCGTTACACTTCGTGGCACTTTTATGCGATTTCCGGAACTAACCTATTGACAAGATGCCACAGTGCCAGTTCCCTGTTTTCTGCTGTTTTTGTGTTTCAGAAAAGTTACATAGGAAATATTCTCAGAATTGGATGAAACCAAAGCCAGTCGCCCAGAATTTCACCAAAGCTTCCAGAGAACCAAAGAGGAGGCGGAGTGGGGCCACGAGGGCCCCACACACCAGAGTGGCGCAGCCCAGGCCCTGGCCGCAGCCCCTATGTGTGAGGGTGCCCTGGCAGCCCCCTGACGACGCCCCTTCGCCTATATAAAGCCTCGGGACGGAAAACCCTAAAGGAGTCGGCAAATTTCTAGAAAGAGTTCCGCAGCTTCGCCGCCGCTGCCGACAAATTTCGGGGGACAGAAGTCTCTGTTCCGGCACCCTGCCGGGATGGGGAAGTGCCCCCGGAGCCATCTCCATCGGTCTCCATCGCCGTCTCCGCCGTCTCCATCGACCTCACCGCCATCTCCAGCAACCTTGCTGTCTCCTATGATGAGGAGGGAGTAGTTCTCCCCCGGGGCTGAGGGCTCTGCCGGTAGCTATGTGGTTCACCTCTCTCTCCCATGATGTGATCTTTATGTGATCGTGAGCTTTGTATCTAGTTGAATTGGTAGATGTTATTATTCAGATATTATGCTACTCCTATGCTTTATTATTATACTCTCCGGAGATACCTCGTATCATGGTGTAAAGGTGACTAGTGTGTGCATCATGTGTATCTTTTTGGTTAATGTCTCTATGAAATGTTGGTGTTTGTTGGAACCATCTAGTGCGTTCATGGTGATAGTGTGGGACAATCTAGTTTGGGTACATACGGACTTTGAGGAGTGCTTCGTAGCCCTACGCATGATTAGTGTATGTTTTCCATTGGAGAATTGTTTTGAGTTGCATATTGATGATAGTATCTATTGGTTCAATTATGTTATATTTGTTGGGAGTGTGTCCACTAGTGAAAGTATGATCCCTAGGCCTTGTTTCCAAGCATTGCACACCGTTTACTTCCTGTTTTGTTACATGTTTGCTCGCAGCGATATTTATTTCAGATTACATTTGCTACTTATAATCATCACTACCACTTGTATTTCACTATCTCTTCGCCGAACTAGTGCACCTATACATCTGACAAGTGTATTGGGTGTGTTGGGGACACAAGAGACTTTCTGTATCGTAATTGCAGGGTTGCTTGAGAGGGATAGCTTTGACCTCTTCCTCCCTGAGTTCAATAAACCTTGGGTGATCCACTTAAGGGAAACTTGCTGCTGCTCTACAAACCTCTGCACTTGGAGGCCCAACACTGTCTACACGAACAGACGCATGCGTAGACATCAATCAACTTCCCTTTATATAATATAGACTTGTAATAAGCAAAAAAATCACAATAAAGATGCACAAGGTAAATCATGATTGGTGATGGCAAACCTTTGTTCTTGGTCAGAGAACAATGAACAAACTATACTTATTTTTGAACGGAGCCTTTTATAACAGAGCTAATATAGCAAAAACCATATGCTCAACGAAACAAACTCTTTACAATCATAGAAAGCTTTCAAAAATATATTCTTTTAGATAAAAGCATTGTACTAAATAAAGGAAAATAGTAAACATGGTTGAACAAATCAACATATGGATGAATGAAACATAACAACTCAAATGCTTGCTTGAGATACAAGGGAATAGGTTGACTCAACATAAAAGTAAAATATAGGCCCTTCGCAGAGGGAAGCAGGGATTAAACATGTGCTAGAGCTTTTCATTTGTAAAACAGAGGTAAAAGTTGTTTTGAGAGGTGGTTGCTTTTGTCAACGACTAGCAACAGAGTTCATGATATCTTCCATACTAAACAAGTGAGAGTGGTTCCGAGATGTTGATTAATTGGCACAATTGTGCTCTTTTATAGCTTGGCACTCCTCCCCACCTTTTCCTTTCTCAAACCATGGCTACCCGATTCCATCGGGTGCCCACCAACTTTCACATACCAAGGAGGAGTGCCTTTTTCTTTTCTTTTCTCTCTTTTTAGATTACAATGGTCTGACCAGCTCCCTTGCAAAATTAATGATGAGCAGATGAAGCATGCAAGTCGAGGGGTACTCAATTTAGTATGGAAGATAAGAAACCCTACCACTACGTCCTCATGAGCTAAAAACAGTGGCACAAAATGAGAAGTATTTGAAGGTTTTTGAAAGGTAGCACATGAAAATTTATTTGGAATGGCTTGAAATACCATGCATAGGAATTTATAGTGGACTCTTTGGAAGTAACTTGGTTTTAGGGGATTGGATGCATGAGAAGTATTCCCTCTTAGTACAGGTTTTTGGCTAGCAAGGTTGGGTAGCAAGCATAAGAGTTGCATGAAACAAACATGCATACATATGATAGAAAACAATCATGCAAATTTTCCTTGGAAGCACAAACGATCTTAACTTGAGAATACTAATGCTTATAAGCCAATCATGAAGGAAAACTGAAATGATGTATCTACTAACACTTCCTTCTTTTTCTACTCAAACCTCAAGGTAATGTTGCTACTGACCAAGCTAAGTTTGCCAAAACCAACTAGATTTACTCATGCTCCCAAAGTGATACCAATACTAATCAACAAGACTAATCATATAAGAAAGATTGCGAACTAAAATAAAGTGTGCGGAAAGTAAATGATAAAACTTCTCATTAATATTTCTCAACCGCAACTCACACCAAGGGATACATAGATAACCAACTAAAGGAGGATACTTCCACACTGCAAACTATTCTATAAGATAACTTTTCTATTCATGATATGACTCTACTTGAAAAGTAAATGGGTAAAAGATAATGATGTGATACCGCGGCACTCCCCCAAGCTTGGAACAAACCAAGGGGATGCCTATACCAATGACGAATTACTCCTTTGGCGGTGGTGGTGAATCTTTATCATCATCAGACTTCCAAGGAAAGGTTCCCCATCAAGGAAAGATGGCTTGGTCTCCAATATCCTGAAACTGGCAGCAGCACTCATTTGTTTAAACCTAGCTTCATACTCACAGTTTTGGTTCTGCAAGTCATAGAGTTGTGCTTGTAATTTGTTGGTGGTCTCATCGAGCAACAAGATGTCATCCCAGAGCTCTGCGGTCTCCTTCTTGTGCTTGGCGATGAGTTCTTGATTTATCCTATGGATGACGTCCACCTCGCGTTCTTCCATCTTCTTGTATTTAAAGACTTCTTGCTCCAGCGCTTTCATCCTGGCTTCGAGACTCCCTTCTCCTGTTGGGCCCTGGACATTGTCTATCTGCAACTTCCCGTCCTTGAGTGATAACTCCTTCGGATGCATCTTCAGCTCCCTCATGTACGGATTAATGATGTCCGCAAGAGAGTTCTCCTCGTATGAACCAGACGAAGACATGGTGACTCTAAAACTAAGACAACTCCTTACAGAAACAGATCGAAACAAAAACATGATGAGAACACAATATACAAACCTCGGGAAATCTGGGGGGTTATATAGGAGAAAATTAAACATCGAAACAAAGTCACAGGAGGAAACCGGGACAGAAACGAGTTCTGGGGTGGTCTCACCATAGGGTAGCGCAGCCAGGAGTGGGCCCACGCCCCTGGTGGTGAGGAGCCACTGGACTCCGTCTCCTACCCGTTTTTGTCTCATGATTTTTCATATTTAATAAAAACGACAAAAATATAAGTAGATGTCGTGGTTTCGTCAACAGATCTGCCATAGAGGTAGGGGTATGGCGGTTTGTGGAAGGGGGTGAACACGGAGGAGCGATCCGAGACGGTGGTAGCACAAGTTTACCCAGCTTCAGATCCCGCGACGGTGGCGAGATCCTACGTGCTGCTATAATTCACTATATGGCAACAAGTGCTCGATTACAATGATGAGGTTGGCTGTTTCGCTATGCGATTGGCCGTATGACTAGAACGTGCCTCAAGGGCTGCTCCACGCCCGGCTTATAAAGGCGCCTGGCGTGGGCTACACGTTGGTACCGGAGCGGATACAACTTGGAGTCCTAGACTAAGTCCTATGCGTGTACTACAAGGTAACTCGCCATGGGCCGTCTCCGGATCCGCCATGGGCCCGTTGTCAGTAATCCGCCATGGGCCTGTCTAAGGATCCGCCATAAGCGCCTGCGTCCAGTACCGTCGTGGCAACTTCAGCAACTGGGCCGCCCGGTATGGCAAATCCGCCATACCACCCCTGATGGGCCACCCTGGCTTGCTGATTTAGGACTACGTCGCTGGTATACCTATTTGGTATATCCCCAACAGTAGCCCCCAGGGAACTTCAAGATTGCCATCTACATCCGCCATGCATGTTTTTGGTGAGTTACTTCTGCCATAGCTCTTCTTCCCTTCTGTGTTGGGATGGCGGTCATCTTGATGTTCCTTCTTCCATCTATTAATCCGCCGTGAATAATGGATCAAGCGACGTAGTTATCTTAGCGAGATTTTCAGGATCCATTGGATCATACCGTGGAAATCTGCCGTAAATTTCGGCACACAGTTCCTTCTAGGGCAAGACTTACAGTGCATGCACTGTTTTCACCAAGTTACTTTTTTACCCCTCGACATGTGTCACCGGATTAGGGTTTCTGCGATCAGGACGAGCGGTGGTGATGGCGGGCACGAATCTTGAGGCCCGGGGTCTATATATACCCCGGCCTCTCACCCCCGGCCGGTTTACCACTCATTCGCCCCCGTCGCTTTCTCTCTCTTTAGCACCGCCACAAGAGCTTCGTCATCTCTGACGAGCCGCCGCGGAAGATCCTCGCCGTCGGCGACGTTTTCCGCCACAAGCTGGCATTGTCTTCCTCGTCTTCGCTTGAAATCTTGGAAGTTATTACCGCCACGCCATTAGCTGCCATGGAACCAGAATCGCCTCGCCAAGCCTCCAAGTCTGAAGCTGCGGAGGGCTCAGCGCGGTCCTCTGATACAGAGTCCGCCATGCCCGAGACCTCAGGAGGAGACTAGGACTCCTGTAACATAAATGAGGAGATTCTATCTTCCTTGGAGCAGGAAGGCCGCATAGCTGCTAAGGAGATCTCCAGATGGCGGGTCGAACCTGGCGCAACAATGCCAGCTCCTTCAGATGAAGAGGTCGTCGTACTGAAGTCCCACATCGATCGTGGCCTCAGTCTTCCGCCATCCTACTTCCTGAAAGGCATTCTTCGGCACTACAGGTTATAGCTACACCACATTGCTCCAAATAGCTTCACTGCCCTAGCGGGATTCGTCGCACTATGCGAGGGGTATCTGGGTATCAGCCCACGCGGAGATTTATTCCGCTTATACTTTAATATCCGCCACAACCGGGATGCGAACGGAGATCCTCGCAATTGCGGATCGATCTCCTTTGTTCCTCGGAGCGGGAAATCCTACCCCTACATTATCCCTCATGACTCTGCAAAGGGATGGCGGGGATCCTTCTTCTATCTGGCTGACCAGGCCCCTCCTGAAAGGAAGTTCGGCCTGCGGTCTTTTGTTGATGGCCCTGCCGAGGAGCAGGATAGCTGGGGCGTCATGGATGACTTTACAATGGATGATGAATGCCAGCTATGCTCACGACGAATTTTGAAACTTGTCTTCTCTGGACTGACAGGTGCCGATACCATCCACTGCTGGATCTCACGGCGGATTCAGCCTCTTCAATACCGCCCAGCCCTGATGTGCGAATATAGCGGAGTTGATGATCCTCAGCGCTATTCCAAGGAGGAACTATCTGCTGAAGAGATCGAGCTTCGAATCCGCAACATCATTAAGGTGGGGCGGGATGAGCCTTTGAAGCTAAAGATCCCTATGTATGAGAATGGCAGTTGTCCAAAGGTGAGTGTCCCTCCTTTTTCCGCTATAACAGCTGGTTTTTCTTAAATAACTTCGCATTTCTCCGCAGCTTTCTTCCCTACCACCTTCTGAGCTGAGCCGTCTCGTCCGTTATCCTCGGACGAAAGAGTTTACTGATGATGAGGACGAGACATCCTCGTCTCCCAAAGGACAGAAGGTGGCAGAGGAGGAGGTAGTGGCGGATGAGCCCATAACAGCGGTTCCTCGTGGCGTTTGCGGTGCTGGCGGGCGCATTCGTGGACTAGGCAAGAGAGTCATCTCTCGCCATCCGTCCCCTGCTCTTCGCGGCCATCTGGACACCGTGCCCGAGTATTCCGCCACTATCAATCTGCCAGAGCGGAAGTAAGGATAATCATAACTTGCCTTCATACCATGTATAACCTGACTATTCTAATCTGTGACTGTCTGCTGCGCACAGAAGAAGAAAAGTTGCTGGCCAGAAACCTCCAAGGGCCAAGCCATCTCCTGCTGCCATTCGACCTACACCGGATGCTCCTGCTCGCCCAACTGGGCCTTCCACTTCTTCCCTGCATGTTAGCAAGGTGGCAGATGCTCCAGAGAAAAGTGCTGGACCATCAGATCACCCCGCTAAAGGTGCCAAGAAGGTGAGTTTTAGCGGAAAAACCGTCCAAATGGACGCAGGAGCTGGGGAGGCCTCAAAGTGGAAGAAGAAATCAGAAGCTCTTTTCCGCCTTGACAATCTACAAGAGGAGGCCAGTAACCATGTGTCTTCTGCTATGGTAGCGTTTGTTCAGAGAACCAGTCTTATCAAAGAGGTATGTACTCCCAGTAGCCCCCGAGCGCCATGGCGGATTTGTAAATTCAATCCGCTATGGGGCTTCAAGAGTGACTTTTGTAAGTTTTTGAATAGCACAGCCCTCGAGCGCTGGTAGTTCACACAGTGCTCTATAGAGAACCTTTTAAATTTCATACTGAGTAGCCCCCGAGCGTTATGGCGGATGACTATCCGGCATAAAGCTCTTAGGAAGACAAAAAATCAGCATAAGTAGGCCCCGAGCATCATGGCGGATTCTATCCATCATGATGCTCTAAGAGTGACTAAAAAATCATCGTGAGTAGCCCCCGAGCGTTATGGCGGCTATTTATCCGGCATAAAACTCTAAGAGTGACTAACACTTCAAATTATTTTGCCAGAACTACAAGAAGGTGGTAGAGGACCTGGTCCAGGTTGTCAGCTCGCAAGAGAAGGAGCTGGCAACCAAAAGCGCTGTTGTGGCGGACTTGCAGCAACAGCTTGAGAATAGCGGTAATTTACTTAACCAGTTTTAATTCCCTTATGGTTATTCAATCAAAGCTGCGCTGATACTTCCGCCATGCAGATGTTGCCAAGCTCAAGTCCACACTTGAGGGGGTGGAGAAAGGCCACGCCATTGCGATGGATGGGCTGCAGCAGCAGCTCCAGAAATCTCTGGCCACAAACACCCTCCTCGAAGAGCAGCTAAAGGACCAGGAGCGTCAGATCCTCAGGAAAGACAAGGAGATAGAGGATCTCCGCAAAGCCGCTGCTGATTTTGACAAGCGGCGTGAAGGCTTTAACGAGCTCCTCCATCACTTCCAGGACACCTTGCTAGGTACCATTTCTTCTTATAACGTAAAGTTTTTCAATTTCTGCTATGCCGTGCGTGACGCATCTTCTTTTTCCGCTATGCAGTCGCTTTGGAGCAGGGCGAGACGGATACCGCCGAAGGCTTGCGCATGGCCACCGACGCAGCGAAGAAGGAGCTTGATGGCCTTCTCAACGCTGGTCGCCAAGCGTGCAGGAGCCTGCAGATAGCGGGTTCTTCCAACCTCTCCGCCATTGCGCTTACCCAGAAGCTGCTGCTAGTGCCAGGGCTCATGGTGGACTAGAAACAGTCCTCTGCTCGGGGTGGTGCCAGGACAGCTCTAACCTTGGCGAAGGCCCACTATCCCGAGATGGACCTGGACCTGCTCACCTCCGGCATCCCGGAGAGCGGCAAGGATGGTGCGCCAGTGGACGAGGCCGCCATCCGGCAGAGCGTGCTTGGATACGATCAACTGTGTGCCCTTGGCACTCAGTTGAACGTATACTATGAAGCATATGAGCTGCCAGGGTCGCCAAGCCAGGCTTCGGCATCAGCCTCCACGGCTACTGCAGGTGGTGATGGCGGTGATGAGGTGTCCTCCAAGGTTCCGCCATCTTCTTAGGACGTGCCCTGCAATATGGCAGGAAAAAAATACTTTGCATCAATTCGACCCCTGAGTGGGTCTGTAATTTAAACTTAAACTGCGTGTGAATGTTTCTGCACTGTAACTGATCTGCTTGTGGCGGATCAGTGGAATGCTTTTGAACTCTTGCAGCTTGTTTTTTATGAAGTGGTTTGATTGTGCGAAGAAACTGCCAGGCCTAGTTTTATGCAACTTGCAGTTTTTGACATGCCCAAAAAACAACACTTTGAAAAAAATTCACGCGCAGGATTATGCGATCCGCCATCCGGCTCTCTGTGCTTGACTTTTCGTGAGATGGCGAAATCTTCGCACGAACAATCCACTAGGGCGACGATACTTAATAGCAACCGTCCAAAACCCTGAGCAGATGGCGGCTTAGATCGTCAAAAAGTCACTACTCGGGAATCCACACAGAAAACATCGAATGAAGATCAAAACATAAAAAAGCTACGCGGACCGCTTATGGCGGATTTAAAAGAGACGCAAGTGCAAAGCACAATTGCGTAAAAGGTTCTATACGATCTAAATGAACAATAAAGGAGGTAAAAGACTCAGAAAAAATCAAGAGTAAACCAAATGCTTTATTTCATTGATCATATAGAGGTGCCTATTACATAGCTAGAGAAGTGCTAAGTGTAGAAAGGTCGTAGCTGTGCGATGTTCCATGGACGATCTGTCTCGTCATAGATATCGTCAGGGTCTCTTCGTTTGCGCTTCTTACTTGGTCGCTTATCTAGCTTGCGAATATCAACGAGGTAGTAGGAACCATTCAGTAGAGCTTTGCTGATGACGAAGGGTCCTTCCCAAGGCGGGGATAGCTTGTGGGACTTCTGCTGCTTGAGGCGTAGCACCAGGTCACCCTCTTTGAACGAGCGTTGGCGAACTCTCTGGCTGTGATAGCGGCGGAGATTCTGCTAGTAGATGGCGGATCTCTGGGCTGCTAGGTCTCGTTCTTCTTCCAGCAGGTCCACAGATAGTTGTCTGGACGCTTCTGCATCTTCTTCCTTGTAGGCTTCGACTCTTGGAGAATCGTACTGAACATCACTTGGCAAGATTGCCTCTGCTCCGTAGACTAAGAAGAAAGGGGTTAAGCCAGTTGATCTGTTTGGCGTGGTCTGTAGACTCCACAGCACAGATGTCAACTCTTCTGCCCAAGCTCCAACTGCTCTATGTAGCGGTGCTTCTAGGCGTGGCTTGATTCCTGACATGATTAGTCCGTTTGTCCGCTCCACTTGGCCATTAGACTGTGGATGTGCCACTGATGCTAGGTCAAGGCGGATTCCGCTGTGATGGCAGTATTCTTCAACTTCTCCCTGAGACAAATTAGTGCCATTATCGGTGATGATGCTATGTGGGATGCCGAATCTAACCACAATGTCCTTGACAAATTTGAGGGCAGTTTTGCCATCAAGTTTTCTGATGGGCTTAGCTTCCACCCACTTCGTGAATTTGTCTATCGCTACCAGGAGGTGCGTAAATCCCGAAGGTGCTATTTTTAGCGGACCCACCATGTCCAGCCCCCAGACTGCAAAGGGCCAAGTTATAGGAATCGTATGCAGTGCTGTGGCGGGCATATGGGTTTGCTTGGAGTACATCTGGCAACCCTGGCAGAGCTCCACAATACGGTCTGCATCTGCCTTGGCTGTTGGCCAGTAGAATCCATGGCGGAATGCTTTAGCTACTAGGGATCTAGCGGCGGCGTGATGCCCACATTCGCCTTCGTGGATCTCTCTTAGTATTTCGATTCCATCCACTTGGGATATGCACTTCATGAAAACTCCCGAGGTGCTTCGTTTGTAGAGTTGGCCATCTATGATGGTGTACGCTTTGGCTGTACGCTCGATTTGTCTTTTTTGGACTTCGTCTTCGGGAAGCTTCTTGTTCGTCAGATATTCCAGGTAGGGCTCTGCCCATGGCGGATTGCTGGGCAAAACCGCCATGATGGGGGAGCTTGCTAGTTCCGGATTTTCTGGATCTACCATCTTTACCGATGGTACCCGCATATGCTCGAGGAACACGCCTGGCGGAACTGCCTTACGGCTAGATCCTAGTTTGGACAAGGTATCGGCCGCCATGTTATCTTCCCGTCGTACGTGTTTTATGTCGTAGCCGAGGAAACTTTTGGCCATCTCATCCACTTCGTCTCTATATGCCGCCATAACTTCGTTCTGAGCTTTGTATGTGCCAGCCACCTGCTGAGCCACAAGGTCAGAGTCTCCACAGCACATGATGTGTTGTACGCCGATCTCCTTTGCGACACGTAGCCCGTGCAGTAAAGCTTCATATTCCGCAATGTTGTTGGTGGTGGGGAAGTGGATCTGGAGAACATAGCTTAGCTCATCTCCCTTGGGAGATTTGAGTGTCACTCCAGCCCCGGAGCCGTGTAGCAACTTCGAGCCATCAAAGTGCATCACCCAATGCTCTGGTTCTAGGACGGGCGTAGTTTCCTACGCTTCCTTCCAATCCGCCATAAATTCCGCCAAAGCCTGAGACTTGATGGCGGTGCGAGGCTTATAGTCGATGTCGAAAGAGGCCAATTCAATGCCCCACTTTGCAACTCACCCTGTTGCGTCGCTGTTGTTGATGATGTCCTTCAGTGGGGCTTTGCTCACCACTGTGATCTTATGGTCATAGAAGTAATGCCTCAGCTTACGAGAAGCTAGGAAAACTCCATATGCCAATTTTTGGTAGTGAGGGTAGCGCTGCTTGGATTCCGTCAGGACCTTGCTGACATAGTAGACTGGTCGCTGTACGCCATACTCCTGCGCTTCTTCCTTACGCTCTACCACCATGACGATGCTGACTACCCTGTTAGTTGCCGCCATGTATAGTAACATGGGTTCCTGGTCTTCGGGAGCCGCTAGGACTGGTGCAGTGGATAACACTCTCTTCAGATGAAGCCTGCTTTCAACAGCTTGGAAATTTCCTTTCGGTCTCATCGGTCCAGACGAATTCGTCTGATTTCTTCATCAGCTTGTAGAGTGGCAAAGCCTTCTCGCCAAGACGACTGATGAATCTGCTCACTGCTGCCACGCAGCCTGTGAGTCGCTGTACATCTTTTAGATCTATGGGCCGGAAGATGTCGAGGATTGCCTTGATCTTCTCCGGGTTAACCTCAATTCCGTAGTGGGAGACGATGAATCCTAGAAGTTGTCCAGCTGGCACCCCAAAGACACACTTCGTGGGGTTAAGCATCATGTTGTACTTCCTAAGATTGTCAAAGGTCTCTTGCAAATCCGCTATAAGGCCATCTTGCTTCTTAGACATAACTGCGATGTCGTCCACATATGCGTGGATGTTTCGTCCGATTTGATCCGCCAGGCACTTTTGCATAGTGCGCTGATACGTTGCTCCTGCGTTTTTCAGACCGAATGGCATTGTGACATAGCAATATGTGCCATAAGGTGTTACGAACGACGTAGCGAGCTGATCGGACTTTTTCATCTTGATCTGGTGGTATCCTGAGTAGACATCTAAGAAACACAGCAGCTCCGATCCCGCCGTTGAGTCAATGACTTGGTCAATGCGAGGCAAGGGAAAAGGGTCTTTTGGACACGCTTTGTTCAGGCCAGTGTAATCTACACACATGCGCAGAACTTTTGTGTTTTTCTTAGGAACTAGCACCGGATTTGCCACCCACTTAGTATGGATCACTTCCTTGATGAAGCCTGCTTTCAACAGCTTGGAAATTTCCTTTGCTATGGCGCGGCGCTTTTCATCTCCGAAGCGTCTCATGGCTTGTCTTACTGGCTTGGAGCCAGGAATTATCTGCAGAGCGTGCTCGGCGAGTTCCCTGGGTACACCCGTCATGTCAGATGGCTGCCATGCGAAGATGTCCCGGTTCTCACGGAGGAACTCGACGAGCGCGCTTTCCTATTTGGGGGACAAGTTTGTCCCAATGGAGGTGGTCTTGGCGGCATCGCCAGCGACAAGTTCCACCTGTTTTGTGTCGACCGTAGGCTTAAAGGTGGGCGGGGAGGCGGAAATCTCCTGCTTGGATGCCGGCATCTCCGCGGGGTCCGTAGCGGCATGGATTTCTTTGAACTCTTCACCAAAGAACACTGCTTCCGCGAAGGCGGCTTCTCCTTCCTCGCACTCCTTTGCCTTTCTGAAACTGCCATAAATGGTAATTATGCCATCCGGGCATGGCATCTTCAGCTGATTGTAGATGTAACATGGCCTGGCATGGAAGCTGTGGAAGGCAGGGCGACCGAAGATCACGTGGTATGTGCTCTTGAACGGGACTACCTCAAAGGTTATAGGCTCTTCACGGTAATTTTCCTCGCTACCGAAGGCAACCTTGAGTGTGATGGACCCGAGGGACTTGGCTTGGCGACCAGGAACCACCCCATAAAAGGTGACCGCGCTATGGCGGAGTTGGGTCTTTGTGAGGCCGAGCTTCGTCAAAGTTTCCACGTACATGATGTTCAGGCTGCTGCCGCCATCCATTAAGCATTTGGAGAACTCATAGCCATGGATTACGGGGCATACCACTATGGCGTAATATCCATCTGGGATGTGCTCTGGATGATCATCGCGGCTCCAGTGCACCGGTACTTCGGACCATTGGACGTACTGGCGGATTTTGGGCACGGTGGCATTGCGGGAGAGCATAGCGGCTCTTTGTGCCTTAGCCGTGGGGGGTCCAAGGAATGTGTGAAAGGCACCTTTTTTGTCCTTGATTGGGTTACCCTTGCCAGCACCACCCTCTGCCTTTTCGGCGGGTTTGGGCGCAGGATCTTCGTCCATGTCACTGCCATCCCTGGACTCCTTGTCTTTGTCCGCTTTCCCTTTGCCACGAGGCCGTTGTCGCCGGCTGCGCTTGAAGCCAGCTTCTTGATCCGCCTTGAGGTCGTTGACAAACTTGCAGTTCCGGTTGGTGTGATTGCACTTTCCTGAAGCATCGTGATGGGCGAAACATGGCATATCGCGGTATTCATCGTAAGACACGGGGGCGGATGGCGCCGAAGCGGGAGTTGCAGAACTCCGCGGCTGGCCACTGCTAGTACTGCATCCCCTGCCACGCTGGCTGCTTTGGCCCTTGTCAGCGAAGGTTGTGGCCACCATATCCGAAGCCTGCTGCTCTTCTGGCGGATTCTTCCGTTTGTTGCTGCTATTCCGCTTTCCAGTGTTCTGGATGGCGGAAGCCTTCAGAGATTCGCGGGCGTCGTCGTCGGCGGCCGCGTAGTTGCTTGCGATAGTGAGCATGGAATTTAGGGTCAGTTTCCCTTCGTTCCTTTCCCGCAACAGGCGATGGCGGAGCAGTTGGCCTCTCTCCAAACTATCAATAAACGCGAGGATGGCGGATTCGTCAGTAACCCCTTCATAGGAGTTCTTAATATCTAGCCATCGCGCGAGGAAAGTTCGGGAGGTCTCGTCGTTGGCCCGTCGGCACCGTTGGAGGTCACCAATGTTATGGGGTCTCTTGTAAGTCCCCTCAAAATTTTCGGTAAACGCAGTTTGCATATCGAACCAGGTTTGGATGGAGTTTTCTGCCAAGTCATTGATCCACTGCCTCGCAGTGCCGGATAGCATCAGGGGCAAATAGCGGACAGCAACATTGGGTGATCCCCCGGCGAATTGTACTGCGTTGAAGTAGTCTTGTATCCAAGTTAAAGGCCTATCGACTCCATTGTACTGGCGGATATTTTTCTCAATTTTGAACCCATGCGGGATGGGCTCATCACGAATCCGTTGTCCAAAGCACTTTGGGCCGAGGAAGAAGGCTGTTTGAGACTTGGCAATCTCGTTTAGATGAGTACGGGCGTCGTAGGGCTTCTGGTCCGGCGGATCCTTGCGAGAGTTGCGTGACCTTGCTGGTCCGCCGCCACCACCACCGCCGCCATGGGGGTTCCCTGGTGGGGATGGCGAAGGGTCACGTCGTCGTTTACTCTCGCCGTCCTGCGACTGATCTTTGCAGCTACGACGGCTTCCTTCTGTTCTTCATGGCGATGGATCATCGTCATGGCGGCGGGAGCCTTGCCCTTTGTCATCGTGGCGGCGAGTGGAGAGATGCTTGTCTTTGTCACCGCCACGATGCGCGCCGTCGTCATGGCGAGATCGGTCCCTTCTCTTGGATCCGCCGTCTCTGCTGGTTTCCCGTCATGGCGGATCATCTCTGCGTCCAGCGTCACGGCTTCGTCCTCGCTTGCCATCATTGTCGTGTATGACGATCCCTCCCTTTGGGATTTCGAACGTCTTATACTTTGGTGGCGGCATGTTGGTCTTATGGCGAGGGGCAGCATTGTCTTGGTGGTATCCATAGGCGGGGTAGTTCTTGCGGGGTGGCGATGGATTTCTCTGCGGGCCTTTGCCATTTGGTTTGTCATCGGAGGATATTGGGATGGCGTTCGCCCGGTTGCGAGCTTCTCTTCTTCGGATTTCTGAGGATCCGGTATGAGATTCGTTGTCAGGGCGCGTACCATGGTTGCCAGCCCCCCGAGCCTTAGAGGCAGTGCTGGACCTGCATAGCGCGGGATCAGATTTGAGCCATCGTGATGACGTAGCCTTCTCCTGCTGCACTAATGCTTTGGTCATCAGTTTCACCGCTGTTTCTAGGGTTGATGGCCTCTTATTATGCTCCAATAGCTCCTTTGCAGCCACGATATTTTCAATGGGCGTAGCCCTGAATTCATCGCGGTTTTTATCCACGTATGGCGGATTCTTGATGTACATCTTGGCCAGAGTTTCCGCTGTTGGTACGGTGAACTCAAGGTTTCGTACCAGCTGCGGGTCGCCTCCCTCGGTTATCTGGTTCTGGATGAGAGTAACATACTTCTCCTCCATGTTCCTTGCGCGTTTCAGCGTGTCTTGAGTTTTAGCAATGTCATCATCAAGCTGCTGGCCCATCTTCTCGACTCGCTTTGCTTCCTTGAGGAGTGCTCGCCTCTTCTTCTCGAGATCGTTCACATCTCTGACATAGTCAGGGGTGATTGGATCTGCTAGAGTTCCGTAGACGACCTTATCCAGCGGGGTCGTGAAGTCTTCTGGGTGCTGGTCCTCGGGGATGGCGGCTGGCAGAGGCCTGGGTCCACCGTGGATCTCAGGAAGTTGCTCCGTGGCGGGATCAGCGGCTGGTGGCGGGTTACCCTGCTCTTTGCCGGCATCTCCGTCATGGACTGCCTGGGATGGCGGATCACCGGTTGTCTGCCCAGCCTCATCTCCTTTGTTGGTTACGAACACCTGCTTGGCCGCTGCTTGCTGTTCTTCAAGTGCTTGCTGCGCCAATTCCACCTCGATTTTTCTCATGGCGGCGTCGTAATGGTCAGAATCATAGCCCTTGCTGTCCCAGTCATCCGATTCACCACTTTCGTTAAGTGCCTCAAGGATGGATTCACCTGGGCTATCTTCTCCATTGGAGGTAGATCCCGAAGTGATACCTGCGAACACAACAAGGCAGTACCGTGGTGTCTCTAACGCTAGATTACTCATAGCGGATTCACAGCGGCCTTCCACCACTTCCTCTACCTCTAGGGTGGGCTGGGTGGGATTATTTTTCAGATCCGATCTGGGCAACTTGGAAAGTTCCAGGTCAGATGAGTCCTCCTCCGTCTCCAGCTCGAAAGCGGTCCGTTTGGGGATTTCAGCCATACCGATCCGCCGGAAATTGGTTTCCGTGGCGGGGGTAGGGTTTGTCTCTCCAATGAAGATATGGATATCTCCAATCGGAACGACGGTGAATCGAGCAGGGTCTTCTCTAGCCGGCACCCAGAGGTTATCCGCTGGGACGATGGGGAAGCCGAAATCGTAGAGGACGCGCCCGATGGCGACGGTGTCACCGATGCCTCCAAAGGCGGATCCCGCCTGGATCCGCGCTCCAGACGCGCTTAGCCCCACGGTGGGCGCCAACTATCATGGTTTCGTCAATAGATCTGCCATAGAGGTAGGGGTATGGCGGTTTGTGGAAGGGGGTGAACACGGAGGAGCGATCCGGGATGGTGGTAGCACGAGTTTACCCAGCTTCAGATCCCGCGACGGTGGCGAGATCCTACGTGCTGCTATAATTCACTATATGGCAACAAGTGCTCGATTACAATGATGAGGTTGGCTGTTTCCCTATGCGATTGGCCGTATGACTAGAACGTGCCTCAAGGGCTGCTCCACGCCCGGCTTATAAAGGCGCCTGGCGTGGGCTACACGTTGGTACCGGAGCGGATACAACTTGGAGTCCTAGACTAAGTCCTATGCGTGTACTACAAGGTAACTCGCCATGGGCCATCTCCGGATCCGCCATGGGCCTATTGTCAGTAATCCGCCATGGGCCTGTCTAAGGATCCGCCATAAGCGCCTGCGTCCAGTACCGCCGTGGCAACTTCAGCAACTGGGCCGCCCGGTATGGCAAATCCGCTATACCACCCCTGATGGGCCACCCTGGCTTGCTGATTTAGGACTACGTCACTGGTATACCTATTTAGTATATCCCCAACAGTAGAAAAGTTTAACGCGAACCTTTTCTGACTAGAACTGTTTCCTATTCGAGAACGGACTCTGCAGATTCCTGCATATGCTCTTTGATAAATTCTTCCAGAGTTATCATTTGAATAACGTCAACATCTTCATTATAAGAATCTCCAGAAATATAATGCTTGAGTCTTTGCCCATTCACCACTTGCGTAGTGTTATCTTTAAGTGACGCAATCTTTACCGCACTTGGGCGATACACCTCTTCAATAACAAAGGGTCCTTCCCATTTTGAGAGTAATTTTCCTGCAAAAAATCTGAGACGAGACCTATACAATAGAACTTTCTCACCAACATGAGACTCTCTCTTAAGAATTCTCCTATGATGCCATTGTTTGACTTTTTCTTTGAAAAGTCTGGAATTCTCATAAGCTTCGTTTCTCCACTCATCTAAAGAACTCAAATCAAGCAACCTTTTCTTACCGGCAAGTTTAAAATCCCTATTAAGCTCTCTCACTGCCCAAAAAGCTTTGTGTTCTAATTCTAAGAGCAAGTGACATGCTTTTCCATAAACCATTTTGTAAGGAGACATGCCCATGGGGTTCTTATAAGCAGTTCTATAAGCCCATAAAGCATCATTCAACTTGCTAGCCCAATTTTTCCTAGATCTATTAATAGTCTTCTGCAAGGTAGACTTGATCTCCCTATTCGATAAATCTACTTGCCCACTAGTTTGGGGATGATAAGCAGAAGCAATTCTATGATTAACGTCATATCTAGCAAGAGTTTTCCTAAAACCGCCATGAATAAAATGAGAACCTCCGTCAGTCATAAGATATCTAGGTACACCAAACCTAGGAAAAATAACATCCTTAAGCATTTTTTATGAGGTCTCACCGTCAGCACTATTCGTAGGTATAGCTTCGACCCACTTAGTAACATAATCAACAACAACAAGTATATGAGTATAACCTTCTGAAGGAGGAAAAGGACCCATAAAGTCAAATCCCCAACAATCAAATGGTTCAATAACAAGAGAATAATTCATAAGCATTTCATTACGTCTAGAAATATTACCAACTCATTGGCATTCATCACAAGATAAAACGAACTTTCTAGCATCTTTAAAAAGGGTTGGCCAATAAAAACCTGATTGTAGAACCTCCTTTTGTGCAGTTCTATCCCCAGCATGATGTCCTCCATAAGCACTACCATGGCATTTTCTCAATATCTCTTATTGTTCATACTCTGGAACACATCTTTGCATAATACCATCAACTCCATCTTTATATAAGTGTGGCTCATCCCAAAAATAATGCCTCAAGTCATAAAAGAATTTCCTTCTTTGCTGAGCTGTAAAGGTTGGAGGCAAGTACTTGGAAACAATATAGTTAGCATAATCAGCATACCAAGGATTCTCTCGCGAAGTTACCTTTATTGAAGCCAACTGTTCATTTGGAAAACTATCATTAACAGGAATAGGATCAAAAGAAATGTTTTCCAACCTAGACAAATTGTCAGCAACAGGATTTTCAGCACCTTTCCTATCTACAATATGCAAATCAAACTCTTGTAAAAGCAACACCCATCTGATAAGCCTAGGCTTAGTATCCTTTTTTGACATAAGATATCTAATAGCAGCGTGATCAGTATGAATAGTAACTTTTGAATCTACGATATAAGGTCTAAACTTATCACATGCAAAAACAATAGCAAGAAACTCTTTCTCAGTAGTAGCATAATTCTTCTGAGCAGCATCAAGAGTTTTACTAGCATAATGAATAACATTCAACTTCTTATCTACGCGTTGTCCAAGAACAACACCCACAACAAAATCACTAGCATCACACATAATTTCAAAGGGTAAATTCCAATCAGGTGGTTGAACAATAGGAGCAGTAGTTAAAGCCTTCTTAAGAGTTTCAAAAGCTTCCTTACAATCATCATCAAAAACAATTGGTACATCCTTTTAAAGAAGATTAGTAAGAGGCTTTGAAATCTTAGAGAAATCTTTAATAAACCTCCTATAGAAACCAGCATGACCAAGAATACTACGAATACCTTTAACATCTCTGGGACAGGGCATTTTCTCAATTGCTTCAACCTTTGCCATGTCAACTTCGATACCTCTTTCAGAGATTTTTTTATGTCCAAGAACCATTCCTTCATTCACCATAAACTGCCATTTCTCCTAATTAAGAACAAGATTAGTTTCTTCACATCTCTGCAAAACTTTATCAAGATTGTGCAAACAATTATCAAAAGAAGTTCCATAGACGGAGAAATCGTCCATGAATACCTCCACCATTTCTTCACAAAAACCATGAAAAATAGTAGACATGCATCTTTGAAAAGTAGCAGGAGCATTGCACAAACCAAAAGGCATACGTCTATAAGCATAAGTTCCACAAGGACAAGTAAAAGTGGTTTTCTCTTGATCTTGCTTTTTAACAGCAATCTAAGAGAAACCAGAATAACCATCAAGAAAACAAAAATGAGTTTTCTTAGATAACCTCTCTAGCATTTGATCTATAAATGGTAAAGGATAATGATCTTTCTTAGTAACTTTGTTGACCTTTCTAAAATCAATGCACATCCTATAACGAACTACTGCCCTTTGAGGAATAAGCTCATTATTCTCATTAGGCACAACAGTAATACCTCCTTTCTTAGGAACACAATGAACAGGACTAACCCATCTACTATCAGCAATAGGATAAATAATTCCAGCATCAAGGAGCTTCAATACCTCATTTCTTACCACTTCCTTCATCTTAGGAATTAAGCAGCGTTGATGTTCAACAACTGGCTTTGCATCTGGCTCCATGTTAATAGCATGCTGACATATAGTAGGAGAAATCCCTTTTAAATCATCAAGAGTATATCCCATAGCTCCTCGGTGTTTCCTCAATGTTTCCAATAACCTTTCTTTCCCCTTTCCTGAAAGTTTAGAACTGATAATAACAGGATATATCTTCTTATCATCAATATAAGCATATTTATGATCATCAGGTAAAGGTTTTAAATCAAAAACAGGATCTTCCTTGGGTGAAAAAGTGGTACCCAAATATTCCACAGGTAAATTGTGTTTAATCAACGGTGGTTGATGAAAAAGAATATCGTCAATGTCATCTCTTTCTTCCCTGAAGACTTCACTTTCATGATCCTCCATAAATTGCTGCAGAGCATTATTAGGAGCAAGAGCAATAGAGGCAAGTTGTTCAACTCGAAAATCTTCATTAGGCAATTCATTTTCATAAGGAGCTTTAGTAAACTTAGAAAAATTAAACTCATAAGATTCTCCATCAAACTTAGTCAAAATTTTCTCCTTCTTACAATCTATAACAGCGCCACAAGTATTCAAAAAGGGTCTACCAAAAATAATAGGACAAGTTTTACTAGCTTCTTTACCAAGTACTAGAAAATCAATAGGATATTCAGTCTTACCACATAGAACTTCCACATCTCGAACAATACCAATTGGCAAGACAGTCTCTCTGTTAGCAAGCTGAATAACCACATCAATATCTTCAAGTTCACAAGGGGCAATTTCATGCATGATTTCTCTGTAAAGCTCATAAGGAATAGCACTTGAACTCGCACCAATATCGCATAAACCATAATAGCAATTATCACCAATCCTGACAGAAAGCACAGGAACACTTGTTTTCCTAGATCTACTAGGATGTGAAACAATGTTAGAAGCATCTTTACAAAAGACAATATGTTCATCTTCTATATTTTTAGTAACAAGGTCCTTCACTATAGCTACAGGAGACTTAATAGTAATTTGCTCATCAGGTACTACAGCTTTCTTTGCACTTTTCTTAAGCACACTAACTAAAGTAGAATGTTCCTTTACCCTAGCAGGGAAAGGCATTTTCTCAAAATAAGGCTCAGGCAAAATGCGATCAACATTACAAACTTCAGTAGTTCTAGCAGGAATACAACTAACAGTATCTTTATAAGGCTCATGATATTTATTCCAATCTTTCTTTGGAACATCAAGATACGAGGCAAAGGCCTTAAAACAGTTAGCAAGTATTTGGGAATCAAGACCATAAACAGCACTAACATTAAGAAAGTCATCGGTCCCCACAAAAGCTTTAATACATTCATAATCATAATTTATACCTGGCTTTCTACCTTTGTCGTTCTCCCATCCTTCAGTATTTTCTTGAATACGGTCTAGAAGATCCCATTTAGCTTCTCCTTTCATATGTGTGAATGATCCAAAGCAAGAAGCATCCAATAAATCCTTGTCATGAAGAGCAAGCCTTGCATAAAAGTTATCAATAACAATATTACTGGGGAGCTCATGAATAGGGCATTTGAGCATTAATGACTTCAATCTCCCCCACGCTTGGGCAATACTCTCTCCATCATGAGGCCAAAAGTTATATATCTGATTACGATCTTTATGAATCTCACTTGGAGGATAAAATTTGGAATAAAAGAGAGGTACAATTTCCTCCCAGCCAATAGATGGACCATCCTTTAGCAGCCTATACCACTCCTCAGCTCTGCCCTTCAGTGATAAAGAGAATAGCTTCCTCTTAACCTGGCTTGATGAAATACATGCATACTTGAACAACTCAGATAATTCATGTATAAAAAGTAAATGATCACCCGGATGGACAGTTCCATCTCCTGAATAGCGGTTATTCGTAACACGTTCAACAATTTTCATAGGTATTTTAAAAGGATCTAATTGAGCAGTAAAGAATTTTACAGCATAGAAAACAAAAAAATTCCTACGATGACGAACAAGAATAAGCCAAGATCTGATCTATGAGATGCAAAACAACGAGCGAGATTAGATCTACATACCCTTATAGATCGCACAGCGGAAACGTTCAGATGAACGTGGTCGGCGTAGTCCTACTAGCGTCTCCTCCTCGCGATCCGATCCGATCCAAGCGCCACAACGGGCGAAGCCTCCGAGCGATGCACACGTACAGCGCAACAACTCCTCCTCCTCCTCGGTCCAGCAAGGTGTGGTGGAGTAGGTAGATAGGATCAGCAGAACGACGGCGTGGTGCTTATGGCGGAGAGTATCTGCGGACAGGACTTCGCCTACGCGCGCGAGGTGAAAGAAGATAGGCTAAAGATCTAGTCAAATTAGGGCAAAAAAATACTACAAAGAGCAGAGATAACGCTGACTGAAACAACTTTCTGTATTAGATCAAACCTAAACTACCGCCGGTCTCCTTTCTTTTATAGGCGTCCGTCCGCGGAGCAAACTTACTTTGCAAGGCCAACGGTTGCGTGCGTGCACGATCATCACGCCAAGCCAGGCAATGGCCGTGCCTTGCACGCCATGTGCACGCATGCACGCAGGTGGGCCAAGGCCCAGCTGGCCGATTTGCCCGATCGGAGCGACGCTGCCCTAGGCGACCAATCCCTGGCCAGCTCGTCCATTGCTTTGCCCTTTTTTTTCTTCTTTTGTTTGCCTTTTTCTTATTATAGTTTGGCTAGATGGGCTACAAAATTAGACTATTAGTAAAAACTTTTTGTGGACTACTTTTTAGCCCTTATTTATTTCCAACAAATAAATATATGTATTAATATTTATTAATTCAACAAATTAATAAATCATTAATCTTCTTCCCAGAATAATTCCACAACTCTCCGAAACAATTTCCATAAATCCTGAAACTACCCTAGCGTCGATGAGCGTTAAGTGTGTGACCCTATGGGTTTGAGAATGCATGGACATGATCACTATCAATAATCAACAACGCGATCTGGAAATCCATATTGACTCTCACATATTCAACGAAGATCATTATCGGTGAACCACGATGTCAAGATTCAAATAATCCCGTATACAAATTCCTTTGTCTCGCGATATTTTACTTGCCCGAGATTCGATCATCGGTATCGCCATACCTAGTTCAATCTCGTTCGCAGCAAGTACTCTTTACTCATTCCGCAATCCAATATCACCATGTAATTAAACTCATTAATCACGTGTTTGCAAACGGTGTATGATATTGATTACCGAGTGGGCCCGGAGTATATCTTTCTATCACGGGAGGGACAAATCCCATCTCGATACATGCAACCCAACAAGTACTTTCCAATTACCTGAGAGACACCTTTATGATCACCCTCTCATAGGATGACGTTTGATGATCTCAAAGCTCTCTTCCAATACCAGGGAGTGGCATTATCTCATGGTCTAAGGAATAGGATACTGACATAGGAAAAGCTACGTAATTGTGAACACAATGACACGATCTAATTGTTGTGCTTAATTTGGGTATGTCCATCACGTCATTCTTCTAATGACATGACCTCATTATTAATCGACAACTCATGTCTATGGTTAGGAAACCTTAACCATCATTAATCAATGAGCTAGTCTAGTAGAGACATACTAGGGACACAGTGTTGTTCATAAACCACACAAGTATTAATGTTTCCGCTTAATATAATTCTAGCATGGAATATAAACATTATCATAAATAAGAAATATGATAATAACAATATTATTATTTCCTCTAGGGCATATTTCCTTCAAGCAGGCGGTGGTTCATCCTCTACCGTAACAGAGGCAGTATTGTTCCCAAATAGGGAACCAAATGGAGAATTCTCCATAGCTAGATAAAATAAAAGACAAAAACAAAAATAAAAACAATACTCACAGCGAAGGTTACCTTTACCAATTCCACTCTTCAATAGCACTTCATTTCCCGGCAACGGCGCCAGAAAATAGTCTTGATGACCCACAAGTATAGGACGTGTATCGTAGTACTTTCGATAAATAAGAGTGTCAAACCCAACGAGGAGCAGAAGGTGTTGACAAACGGTTTTGGTCAAGGATTCACTGTAAATACTAGCAAACGGGTTTTCAAGGGTATTTGGTAATGCAAGTAAATAAAGTACAAGTAAATAAAAGACAATAAAAGTAATTGCTGCGAGTGGCCCAATCCTTTCTAGAGCAAAGGACAAGCCGGTTGTGTAACTTATGATTACCAAACGTTCCTAAGGACACACATGAGTTTCTGTTGAGAGCTTTTGCTTCATGCCGCTAAGTAATCTTCATTGGTTTGATAAGTGTTATGGGGGTGAACCTGTGCTAGCGTACTACCCTTACTAGGACTAATACACACTTATGATTATACCCCCTACAAGCATCCACAAATATAAGAAAGTAATTAAGATAAATCTAACCACAGCCTTAAACTCTGAGATCCTACGCTCCCTGGTGCAATGGTTTCCTAACGGGGATTTAGGTTTCTGTCGCTCTGGCAACCCCACAATTAGTAGCCAAATACACAATGCATTCTACTAGGCCCATAAATGGTGAAGTATCATCTAGTCGACGTTCACATGACACCACTAGTAGAATAACACCACAATATAAATATCAAACCATTAAATATTACTCAACATAGTTTCACTACTAACATCTCGACTTCTCCCATGTCCTCAAGAACTAAACGAACTACTCACAAGACATCATATGGATCATGACCAGAGGTGAAATAATGGTAAATAACAATCTGAACATAAACCTTAATTCAATGGTTCCACTCAATAGCATCAACTACAAAGGTAATTAACACCGGGAAAGTTTCCCCTAAGAATTTGATAAGATTCAACCCAAGATGTTACAGCGGGATGGCGTGGTGATGGTGGAGATGAAGGTGCTGCTGCTGATGATGATGGTGATGATGATCCCGATGAAGTCCAGCGCGATGGTGATGACGATGGCGACGATCTCCCCTCTCCAGGAAGGAATTTCCCTGGCAGATTTCTCTCTGCCGGAGAGCTTTTCTCTCTCGATGTTTTCCGCCCCGCAGAGGCGGCGGTGTCTATCTCTGATGCCCCCCTCACTTAGGTTTTTGGGGACGACAATATATGTGAGGGGGCGATGGCAGTAGTGGGCCACGGTGGCCTCTCCACAGGGCGGCACAGCCAGGGGTGGGCCCGCGCCCCCTGGTGGTGAGCCCACCCTGCTGCTCCTCTCGCCTCCTCCTTCTGGCTACTTTTGTCTTCTGATATTATATGAATTTCTGGGTATTTCTCTGGAATTGTTGATCTTCAGAAATATGGTGTCTTGACGGTCCTTTTTCCAGTAGAATCCTGACTCTGGCAGCAAGTTCTCCAGTGATCATCAAACATGTAAAAATAGAGGAAACAACATAAGTATCATCTCTAAATATGAAATATATCAATGAATAACAGTAAATTATGATACAAAATAGTGATGCAAAATGGACGTATCAACTACAAGATAAGAAAACTGGGAAAGACAAGAGCAACCCGTGGAATGCAGAACAACTACGACGGTTCTATGCGTAGAAGGAGTATGGTGACAGGAAACTTCGAGTTACGACCCTCTGAACGCAGAACATGAGGCCACAGGTCGGGTTCTTTGGGCCAACTCAACAATATGTAAAGCATGTTTCTATTTTTTCCACTCGAGGGCTCCGACCTTCGAGTCGCATGAAAGAAAGTAAAACTTATCGAGATCCCGTATTCCTGATTATTCGAGAATTCTTATGATGGCGTGGTGATGATGATGTGGCAGCTTCTTCTTCAATCTGGGCAACAGCGATAGAAAACTTCTGTTGCCAAGTTGACGTGGAAATGTGTAGTAAATGACCGGCCAGTTGGAAACCCAAAGAGAAGGTTTGATGAATATAGCAGCAAGTTTTCCCTCAGTTATGAAACCAAGGTAGTCAATCCAGTAGGAAAAAGCCAATACGACTGAAGGTGATGCCCACTAGCTGCGTGACACTCTAACAAGGGCGCCGTTAACGATTTCTTGTTAGCGCGTCTTCAACCAGTAGCAACGTGGAACCTGCACACAACATAACCAAATACTTTGTTTCCAACTTACGATGATGTTCTCAATCTCACCGGTTTGCTTGAAACAAAGGGTATGAGCGTATCAAGTAGAAAGCAATAGTAGTATGCGAGTAAAGTAAACAGTGTGAGTAAAGTAAACAGGTGATAGCAATATAATGGAAATAGGACCGGGGTCCACAGTTCACTAGTGGTGTCTCTCCATAAGATAAAATAACACATGCTGGGTAAACAAATTACAGTTGGGCAATTGATAGAATAAAGACAACGTGATATGTCGAGAGGATCACTATGAGATTTACTCTAGGCATTACAACAAGATACATAGACCGCCATCCAACTGCATCTATGACTAATAATCTACTTGTGGCGAATCAATCCGAGAACTTTACAAGTATTAAGTTGCGAACAACAGATAACTGCATTAAGCAAAGTGTGTAATGTAAACAAAGCATATGCCCTTCAGCATATGAATGTTGTTTTCCCCCTAGTAGCAACAGCACATCTACAACCTTAGAGGTTTCTATCACTACCCCAGATTAAATAGAGGCATGAACCCACTATCGAGCATAAATACCCCCTCTTGGAGTCACTAGCAACTACTTGGCCAAGATAACTACTAACAACGGAGAGCATGCAAGATCATAAACAACATAGAGATAACATAAGATAAAATTCAGTACATCAACTCAATCATAACACCAATATTCATTAGATCCCAACAAACACAACATATAGAATTACATAACGGTGATCTCGATCATGTAAGGCAGCTCACGAGATCTAAACATGAAGCACATGGTGGAGAAGACAACCATCTAGCTACTGCTATGGACCCGTAGTCTAAGGTAGACTACTCACTCATCGCGCCGGAGGCAAGCATGGCGATGAAGAAGACCTCTGGTGGCGATTCCCCTCTCTGGCAGGGTGCCGGGAAGAGCTTCTGGACCCTCCCGATCTTCGGGTCGACGGCGGTGGTTGATACGTCCGAAACGTATCTACTTTCCCGAACACTTTTGCTATTGTTTCTCCTCTAATTTGTGAGTTTTGAATACAACTAACATGGACTGACGCTGTTTTCAGCAGAATTGCTCTGGTGTCTCGTTTTTGTGCAGAAATCCAACTTCCAGTAAAAATTCGGGAAAAATCATGAAAAATCCTATTTCACCAGAAGACCCACGGAGCCAGAAGACAGGAGGGAGGAGGGGCTCGAGGGGCTATCACGCATAGGTGGCGCGGCCCAGCCCTGGCCGCGCCACCCTTGCGTGAGGGGGCCCCAGCACCCCTCTCGACCTCCCCTCTCACGTACATATACCCCCTGACGACATAATATCGGGGAGACGGCGTTTTTCCCAGATAGACTTCCGCTGCGCCGCCGCCATCAGAAACCGCGATTCAGAACCAGAAACTCCGTTCTGGCACCCTGCCGGGACGGGGATTCGGAGGAGATCTTCATCACCATCACCACCGACGCTCCTCCATCGACCATCCATGACTCCCCCGTCCATGTGTGAGTAATTCCCCCGCTGTAGGTGAGGGGATGGTAGGGATTGGATGAGATTGTTCATGTAATTTGATATGAGATTGATAGGGCATAGTGCCTAGTATCTTTATTTAGTGCCTATGACATTGTTGCAACTTGTTGTGCTTAATGCTTGTCACTTTGGGCCCGAGTGCCATGATTTCAGATCTGAACATGTTATTATTTCTATGATGATACTTGTTGTTTATGGTCTTACCTACAAGTTGTATACACATATTGTTGTCCGGAACCCGAGGCCCCAAAGTGACAGAAATTGGGATAACCGGAGGGGATGGCTATGATGTGAGGATCACATGTGTTCACCGAGTGCTAATGCTTTGCTCCGGTACTTTATTAAAAGGAGTACCTTAATTACCACTAGTTTCCCTTGAGGCCCTGCTGCAACAGGCTGGTAGGACAAAAGATGTCGTGCAAGTTTCTCCTTGTGAGCACGTACGACTATATACGGAACACATGCCTATGATTGTTTGTAATAGGATGCTTTATCATTATTTATCTGCAATGCCTTTGTCTCATTGATTTCATGAATTATCTTATCCATGCAACGCCCGTAATCCATCCCTATGCCTACAGTATTTGTTCCTACTGTTTATAACTGTTACTATTACTGCATGCTATTTTACTACTGCTGTTACTGTTTCACTACTGTCACCACTATAAAACTGTTGCTACTGATAAACCACTGCGAGCAAGACTGTTTCCAGGTGCAGCTGAATTGACAACTCATCTGTTAAGGCTTACATATATTCTTTGGCTCCCCTTGTGTTGAATCAATAAATTTGGGTAATACTTCCCTCGAAGACTGTTGCGATCCCCTATACTTGTTGGTCATCAAGACTATTTTCTGGCGCCGTTGTCGGGGAGCATAGCTTTATTTGTAAGTTCATTTGGTATTCATATTGTTCGCTGCAATCCTTTCATCATGGGTAAACCTCGTGATGGAAAAGTTCCCATATTGCCATCCACTACAAGAAGAGGTACGACTACACCTATGATGACCCACCAGCCTGGGGCAGCTACCAGAGCCGGAATTGATCTCCACTTAGGCCAAAAGCCTAAGCTTGGGGGGAGGTACGCCGACGATTCACTCATCTACATATCATATTTTGTTGGACCCTTGTATATCCATGTTTCACTTTCTTTATTGTTCTAGTTCTTACTTCTGCTTTCCAAAACACAAAAAGACCAAAAATATTTCCGTTGTTTCTCTCTATTTGGTTCTTTTAGGTTTTCTACCTTTGGTTTGCTTTACTTGCTATTTTCGGTTTGCTATTTGAAAAACCCAAAAATATTTTGCTTTGTTTGCTATTTCCTTCTGCTTTTGTTTCAAAAATCAAAAACACAAAAATATTTGTTGTTCTTCTTCGGTTTTGTAAAGTTTGTTGCAGAGTTCAGTCTCCTGTTACTCCATTGGAGCTTGGTATTCACTTTTTATTATTCAAGCCACACAAGTGAAGAGCAATAATGACGATATATGACAATCCGAGATGTGGTAAGAGGCTGGTATGAACTCTATTTGTTTTCATTTTTGTACATATACTCATCTATGTGGACATGCTTAGTCGGTTCATGTAAGGTATATGTCATCTAATGGATGCTTTGTAGTTCTTGCTTTCATATGATTAGTTTCAATTTACTATTAGCCTGTAGCATGTCATGTAGACGCTTACATGCTTTGTTTTATTCATATTATGGTACGTTATTGTGGTATCCTCCTCTGAAAGCTTCATTTGAATCGACTTGGCACATGCTCAAGCATGCATATGACTGAACAAAAAGTCAATTAAGCCTCGATGATCTAAATTGCCTCAGAGTTCTTGTATCATTTTTATGCCTATATTAATTTTGTTTTGTCGCAAGCATGATTATGACAGTTATTGCTCTCTCGATTGTCGCTTCCCAGTCTTTTTGCTTGCCTTCACTTGTACTGAGTATGAGCTCTACTCGTACATCCAATTACCAAAAACTAAGTCTTCCAAAGAGTCCACTATAAATTCCTATGCATGGTATTTGTAAGCCATTCCAAGTAAATTTTCATCTGCTACCTTTCAAAACTTTCAACTACTTCTCATTTTGTGCCACTGTTTTTAGCTCATGGGGACGTAGTGGTCGGAATTGCTATCTTCCATATTAAATTAAGTACCCCTCGACTAGGCAGCTTCATCTGCTCATCATTAATTTTGCAAGGGAGCTGGTCAGACCATTATAATCTTAATTCTAAAGAAAAAAAAGGCACTCCTCCAAAGAAATGTGAAAGTTGGTGGGCACCCGATGGAATCGGTTAGCCATGGTTTGAGAAAGGAAAAAAGGTGGGGAGGAGTGCCAAAACTTTATAAAAGAGCACCAATGTGCCAAATTTCAAAGAACTCGGAACCGCTCTCACTTGTTTATTATGGAAGATAGTAAGTCCCCATTGCTAGTCGTTGACATAGAACAACCACCTCTCAAAAGAAACTTTTATCTCTGTTTTACAAATGAAAAGCTCTAGCACATGTTTAATCACTGCTTCCCTCTGCGAAGGGCCATTCGTTTACTTTTATGTTGAGTCTTCATCTTCTAACTTTAAGCACTTCTTGACAGCATAGCTATTATTCTTAGTGTAATGTGCTTGTCCCAGAACACGGTTAATTGTGGTATAACTTTGATGCTTGTATCTTTGATATTTCTACTTCTAGTCTTCCCTTGGACTTCAGAGGTGCCTCAGCATTTATGTTTTGCTCTACAAATAAAGGCAAGCAGGATACCACTCTTTCATATCATTTATGCATATTACAATCTTGTAGCTTCTTATGTACATGTTACTTGTTATTAGTGCATTGGCACTCTTTCATAGCTTGCTTGACTATGAGGTAACATTAGTTGCATATTTCTTATTATGAATTGCCTGAGTACTTGATCACATAGTTAGTATATATACATCATATGAGCAAATGTGTTCGTGAAAGTTTCTTTTACCGCTCTCAGTTGTTAACTGAATTGCTTGAGGACAAGCAAATAGCTAAGCTTGGGGGGAGTTGATACGTCCAAAACGTATCTACTTTCCCGAACACTTTTGCTATTGTTTCTCCTCTAATTTGTGAGTTTTGAATACAACTAACACGGACTGACGCTGTTTTCAGCAGAATTGCTCTGGTGTCTCGTTTTTGTGCAGAAATCCAACTTCCAGTAAAAATTCGGGAAAAATCATGAAAAATCCTATTTCACCAGAAGACCCACGGAGCCAGAAGACGGGAGGGAGGAGGGGCTCGAGGGGCTATCACGCATAGGTGGCGTGGCCCAGCCCTGGCCGCGCCACCCTTGCGTGAGGGGGCCCCAGCACCCCTCTCGACCTCCCCTCTCACGTACATATACCCCCTGACGACATAATATCGGGGAGACGACGTTTTTCCCAGATAGACTTCCGCTGCGCCGCCGCCATCAGAAACCGCGATTCAGAACCAGAAACTCCGTTCTGGCACCCTGCCGGGACGGGGATTCGGAGGAGATCTTCATCACCATCACCACCGACGCTCCTCCATCGACCATCCATGACTCCCCCGTCCATGTGTGAGTAATTCCCCCGCTGTAGGTGAGGGGATGGTAGGGATTGGATGAGATTGTTCATGTAATTTGATATGAGATTGATAGGGCATAGTGCCTAGTATCTTTATTTAGTGCCTATGACATTGTTGCAACTTGTTGTGCTTAATGCTTGTCACTTTGGGCCCGAGTGCCATGATTTCAGATCTGAACATGTTATTATTTCTATGATGATACTTGTTGTTTATGGTCTTACCTACAAGTTGTATACACATATTGTTGTCCGGAACCCGAGGCCCCAAAGTGACAGAAATTGGGATAACCGGAGGGGATGGCTATGATGTGAGGATCACATGTGTTCACCGAGTGCTAATGCTTTGCTCCGGTACTTTATTAAAAGGAGTACCTTAATTACTGATACGTCTCCGACGTATCCATAATTTTTGATGCTCCATGCTTGTTTTTACACCATTTGCCTTGTGTTTCGTTACACTTCGTGGCGTTTTTATGCGATTTCCGGAACTAACCTATTGACAAGATGCCACAGTGCCAGTTCCCTGTTTTCTGCTGTTTTTGTGTTTCAGAAGTGATACACAGGAAATATTCTCGGAATTGGACGAAACCAAAGCCAGAAGTCTTATTTTTCCCGGGAGCATCCAGACATCCGAAGAGAGGAAGGAGAGGGGCCACAGGCCACCCTCACATAGGGCTGGCGCGGCCCAGGCCCTGGCCGCGCCACCCTAGTGTGAGGAGGCCTGGGGCCACCTCTGACATTGCCCCTTCGCCTATAAGAAGCCTCGGGACGGAAAACCCTAAAGGATTCGGCAATTTTCCAGAAAGAGTTCCGCAGCTCCGCCGCCGTCGCCGACGAATTTCGGGGGACAGAAGTCTCTGTTCCGGCACCCTGCCGGGATGGGGAAGTGCCCCCGGAGCCATCTCCATCGGTCTCCATCGCCGTCTCCGCCGTCTCCATCGACCTCACCGCCATCTCCATCAACCTTGCTGTCTCCTATGATGAGGAGGGAGTAGTTCATCCCCGGGGCTGAGGGCTCTACCGGTAGCTATGTGGTTCACCTCTCTCTCCCATGATGTGATCTTTATGTGATCGTGAGCTTTGTATCATGTTGAACAAGTAGATGTTACTATTCAGATATTATGTGTACTCTAGTGGTGATTGTTAAAGTAATCTATTCCTCCTGCCATGGTGTAACGGTGACAGTGCGTGCATCATGGTGGTACTTGGTTTAGGCTATGATTGTGATCTCTTGTGGATTATGAGAATAATTATTGCTATGATAGTTTGAGTGATCTATTCCTCCTTTCATGGTGTAATGGTGACAGTGTGTGCACCATGTTAGTACTTGGTCTAAGTTGCAATGATATCTATCTTGAGTTGTGCTTTGATTTGGGTATCTCTATGAGTGGTGTTTGTCAAGTACTTGATGAACTTTAAGGGGTGCTTCTGTAGCCACTACACAATGATTAGTGTTATTCAATAGGAGAGTAATTCAGAGTACCATAGTGAAGAGAAGTTGTTTATTTGTTCAATCATGTTATATTGTTGGGAGTGTGTCCACTAGTGAAAGTATGATCCCTAGGCCTTGTTTCCAAGCTTTGCACACCGTTTACTTGCTGTTTTATTACTTGTTTGCTTGCAGCGATTTTTATTTCAGATTGTATTTACTACTTATAATCATCACTACTACTTGTATTTCACTATCTCTTCGCCAAACTAGTGCACCTATACATCTGACAAGTGTATTGGGTGTGTTGGGGACACAAGAGACTTTCTGTATCGTAATTGCAGGGTTGCTTGAGAGGGATAGCTTTGACCTCTTCCTCCCTGAGTTCGATAAACCTTGGGTGATCCACTTAAGGGAAACTTGCTGCTGTTCTACAAACCTCTGCACTTGGAGGCCCAACAAGTGTCTACAAGAATAGAAGTGCGTAGACATCAAGCTCTTTTCTGGCGCCTTTGCAGGGGAGGTAAGGTAAAAGGTACTCGCATCCTCCTGTGTGAGTGCTCGAAGTTATTTCCTTTAGATTCTGCAGTTACATCTTTTTGTTTCTTGTTTTTATTTTCACTAGTTAGGCTTAATGGAAAACAAAGAGTTCTCTAGTCTTTTTCCTGAGTTTAGATATGAAGTGTTTGAAGAGAAAATTGAAAAACCTTTGGAGCTTAATTTGCATGCTAATAGTGTTGTTAGTATGAATGCTTTGAACACCGTTGTTGATAATGCTATAGAAAAGTCTAAGCTTGGGGAAGCTGGTTTTGTTAAGCATGATATTTTTAGTTCCCCAGCTTTAGTGGAGAAAGTTTGCTCTGATGATATTTTATCTCCCATATGTCATGTTCCTTCTTATGATGATATGTTTGAAGAATATGCTTTGCGAAATAACTGTTGTTTAGCTTGTGATAATACTAAACCTCTAGTTTATGATGGCTATGATGATGAGTATAATATTTTCAGTTCACCTACTATTGAGGATAAAATTAGTTATGATTACAATATGCCTCCTATTTATGATGATTATGGTGATGAGAATAATTATTCTATTGAATCTGCTCGTACTACTATTGTTCCTGTGGTGAGTATTAATTCTTTTATGCATGTGGCTCATGATAGGGATGTTTTATGTGATAGTTATATTGTTAGTTCTATTCATGATGCTACTGAAAGTTATTATGAGAGAGGGAAACATGGTTTGATGGATCTCAACAATATTAAGTTTCCCCTCTTTATGTTGCAAATCTTGAAGTGGCACTTGTTTTATCTATCCATGCTTGCTACTATGTGCCTCGTTGATTTATTTTCTTACAAGATTCCTATGCATAGGAAGTGGTTCAGATATAAATGTCTTTCACACTTGCTTTTTGATGCTCTCTATTGCTTTAAGTTCTTATATGGCGCCTTTGCCTCAAGCTCTTATATGGCGCCCACATGAGCATCTTTGCAAATTACTGCGCCTAGCTCAAAGGCGTTAAAGAAAAGCACTCTTGGGAGATAACCCATTGTTTATTTTCAGTACTTTTTCTTTTATTTGAGTCTTGGAAGTCATTACTACTGTAATGACCGCTCCTTATCCTTTTTATTTCGTTGTTGTGCCAAGAGAAGCCTCTAATTTGAGTGAGGTAAGATTTGGGGATGTTGCTGTCCTGAAACAGTTTTCGGTGCTGCACCGTAAAAATTCGTATAAATTCTCTGTATATCTTTTGGACCTCCGATTTCTTGTGCATATGCCCCAGGTTATATCCAAACTTTTGTTAGTTGAACACTTTTTGATTTGAGCTGCAGAAAACCCCTCAAAAATTCGATCTTTGTCAGCTGTTCAGTTTTGACAGATTTCTGCCAATATTTGTCTTTGCCACTTTATCGCTTTCTTTTGAGTTCTTTTGATCATGGAACTTTTGGGGAGGTTGCTACAGTAGTATTTGCTATATATGTGGTGGTTTTGAGTTGAAACCTGAAGCAAAAAGAGGTTGATTATATGTTATGCTACACTAATGTTGCTAATAGATTTGTGTTTAGTTTTGTATGAAGGAAGTTTTCAAGTGTAGGGATCGGAGAATGATGAGATGAGTTGAAGAATGGACAAAAGCTCAAGCTTGGGGATGCCCATGCATCACCCCAATAAATATCCAAGAAGTACAAGCGTCAAAGCTTGGGGATGCCCCCGAGGCACCCTTTCTTCATCGGCAAAAATCAGGTCACCTTTCTAGACACTATATTTTTATTGCTTCATGCACTATGTGTTTTTCTTGGAGCGTCAGTTGTTTTTGTTTTTAGTTTTCTTTTGCTTTGCTTTGCTGCAATAAATGTTTGGATCACATCATGTTTCTTTTGGAGGAGATGAACTCGCTTTTTATTTGCCAAGAACGCTCTAGTTTTCACTCTTATCAAAAATCGAGTGTTCTTCTTTTTCTGCTACTGCTTTTGGTTTTCGTTTTCGCCTTGATTTGCGTTCAGACCTTGTCATATCTTTTCATCAAGGTGTATTTTTGCCTCTGATCTTTATTGGTTTTCATCAAAAGAGGTGTTTATAAAAATTTCAAATGGTGTTGGAAAAGAGAAAAAGCTTTGTGCAAAATAGTGGTACAAGAAGGAGCTTGTGTAGACTGCGGCTTAGGCTTTTTCATGTCATGCTTGATATCTTTTTGATAATGTGCTTAGTGGTTTTGCTGTAGCATGACTTGCCTCAAATAACTGAGATTGCTTAATGAGCCTTTGAAAAAAATCATGCGTCGTTTTTATTGTATGGAAGCATTATTTTGGTTTTCTCCTTGATGCTTTATTTGGGTTGACTTGGCGCATGCTCACACATGTTAGACTCTTACAAAGTCGCCAATAGCCTTCTTGATCATTTAGTTTTAGACTTTTGATGCCATCTTATGCTTCTTTTAATGTCGCTTTGTCGCTTTGCATGATTATGGCCATTATTGCTCTATTAGTTGGTCGCTCCCAGTCTTTTGCTAGCCCTCGCCTTGTACTGAGTATGAGCTCTACTCGTGCATCCAACTCCTAAAAGCCAAAGTTTTCCAAAGTGTCCACCATACATACCTACTAGCAATTTGCTATTCCAAGTAAATTTGACTTGCTTTTATTTTCTCTTCAAATTAAACTCTTACCAGTGTTATGCGAAATTCGGTCAGTAAAGCTCTCACGAACCAGAAGGCACACTTTACTTTTTCATGTTCTTAAAAATTTGACATTGTGGTCTCTTATGTTGAGTTGTTATGCTTGCAAGTTGTAAGTTGGATTCTAGCCCAGCCATGCTGTCATGGGGCAAGCTTTCAACATTGCACTTCTTATTTGAGTTGATATCGTGATCTTTTGTTTATGGATGCCCGCGGTGTGAAATGAATTGGGAATCTTGTGGGGATCATGGAGTTTGTATATGTGTTAGGGAAACACCGGGCCGCCAATCTAAGCCATGCATAATTCATGGTGGAAATTTGCAGCATACCCATGGTGAACATTCGACGACGCATCTCACAATAAAAAGCTAAACAAAAGGCAAATAAAAGAGATGTCGAGGTGTTCATTGTCTGCTTGTCCTGTCATTTTGGTGTGGGCTTGTTCCATGTCATCGGGCACGGAGGTACCCCATTGGCGGTTCTCAATGATATGCATATACTTACAATGACAAGAGCCTTGCTTGGGACTCTAAGTAAAGTAGCATGAGGTTTGGGTACTCGTATTCAGGGGGCACGAGGTTTTCAACTTATGATTTGTCAAGCATATGCATCATAATTGTTCTTGCATTAACTTTAACCATTCAAGATGCTTATGATGGGGGCAATGAGAGCTCAAAGCCGGTAAGTACCATAATTTTTGAAGGTTATAAAACTTGCAATCACTGCTTCCCTCTGCGAAGGGCCTTTCTTCTACTTTTATGTTGAGTCACCACCTTCTTTCTTTATGCACCATTAAGAGAGCATAGTTGTCATTCTGAGTATAATGTGCATTGTCCCAAAGTTTTCATTGATTGATTCATAATGTTGGTTTCACTTGTTCTCAAATTATTTGTATCTAGTCGCCCTCTTAAACTTGAAGGTGTCCTATGCATTTATGTTTTGCTCTCTTTGAACGACAAGCTGAAAACCACTTGTATGTTTTTCCTTATGATTTGAACACACGTTTGACTTTCATTGTTTCATTTTCATGATCTTTTGTTTGTGTTCATTTGCATGTTTACAACATGGTTGCTAAGTTCTTATTGTCAAGATTATATCTTTCATGCCCATGTTTTAAGTTCTTATGATCCCAGCTCACAAATGCTTACATATATGATCAAGATTGTGTAGGTGCATGTCACCTCAAAAATTATTTCTTTTGTTATCACTTACCTACTCGAGGACGAGCAGGAGTTAAGCTTGGGGATGCTGATACGTCTCCGACGTATCCATAATTTTTGATGCTCCATGCTTGTTTTTACACCATTTGCCTTGTGTTTCGTTACACTTCGTGGCATTTTTATGCGATTTCCGGAACTAACCTATTGACAAGATGCCACAGTGCCAGTTCCCTGTTTTCTGCTGTTTTTGTGTTTTAGAAGTGATACACAGGAAATATTCTCGGAATTGGACGAAACCAAAGCCAGAAGTCTTATTTTTCCCGGGAGCATCCAGACATCCGAAGAGAGGAAGGAGAGGGGCCACAGGCCACCCTCACATAGGGCTGGCGCGGCCCAGGCCCTGGCCGCGCCACCCTAGTGTGAGGAGGCCTGGGGCCACCTCTGACATCGCCCCTTCGCCTATAAGAAGCCTCGGGACGGAAAACCCTAAAGGATTCGGCAATTTTCCAGAAAGAGTTCCGCAGCTCCGCCGCCGTCGCCGACGAATTTCGGGGGACAGAAGTCTCTGTTCCGGCACCCTGCCGGGACGGGGAAGTGCCCCCGGAGCCATCTCCATCGGTCTCCATCGCCGTCTCCGCCGTCTCCATCGACCTCACCGCCATCTCCATCAACCTTGCTGTCTCCTATGATGAGGAGGGAGTAGTTCATCCCCGGGGCTGAGGGCTCTACCGGTAGCTATGTGGTTCACCTCTCTCTCCCATGATGTGATCTTTATGTGATCGTGAGCTTTGTATCATGTTGAACAAGTAGATGTTACTATTCAGATATTATGTGTACTCTAGTGGTGATTGTTAAAGTAATCTATTCCTCCTGCCATGGTGTAACGGTGACAGTGCGTGCATCATGGTGGTACTTGGTTTAGGCTATGATTGTGATTTCTTGTGGATTATGAGAATAATTATTGCTATGATAGTTTGAGTGATCTATTCCTCCTTTCATGGTGTAATGGTGACAGTGTGTGCACCGTGTTAGTACTTGGTCTAAGTTGCAATGATATCTATCTTGAGTTGTGCTTTGATTTGGGTATCTCTATGAGTGGTGTTTGTCAAGTACTTGATGAACTTTAAGGGGTGCTCCTGTAGCCACTACACAATGATTAGTGTTATTCAATAGGAGAGTAATTCAGAGTACCATAGTGAAGAGAAGTTGTTTATTTGTTCAATCATGTTATATTGTTGGGAGTGTGTCCACTAGTGAAAGTATGATCCCTAGGCCTTGTTTCCAAGCTTTGCACACCGTTTACTTGCTGTTTTATTACTTGTTTGCTTGCAGCGATTTTTATTTCAGATTGTATTTACTACTTATAATCATCACTACTACTTGTATTTCACTATCTCTTCGCCAAACTAGTGCACCTATACATCTGACAAGTGTATTGGGTATGTTGGGGACACAAGAGACTTTCTGTATCGTAATTGCAGGGTTGCTTGAGAGGGGTAGCTTTGACCTCTTCCTCCCTGAGTTCGATAAACCTTGGGTGATCCACTTAAGGGAAACTTGCTGCTGTTCTACAAACCTCTGCACTTGGAGGCCCAACAAGTGTCTACAAGAATAGAAGTGCGTAGACATCAATTACCAGTAGTTTCCCTTGAGGCCCTGCTGCAACAGGCTGGTAGGACAAAAGATGTCATGCAAGTTTCTCCTTGTGAGCACGTACGACTATATACGGAACACATGCCTATGATTGTTTGTACTAGGATGCTTTATCATTATTTATCTGCAATGCCTTTGTCTCATTGATTTCATGAATTATCTTATCCATGCAACGCCCGTAATCCATCCCTATGCCTACAGTATTTGTTCCTACTGTTTACAACTGTTACTATTACTGCTGCTATTTTACTACTGCTGTTACTGTTTCACTACTGTCACCACTATAAAACTGTTGCTACTGATAAACCACTGCGAGCAAGACTGTTTCCAGGTGCAGCTGAATTGACAACTCATCTGTTAAGGCTTACATATATTCTTTGGCTCCCCTTGTGTCGAATCAATAAATTTGGGTAATACTTCCCTCGAAGACTGTTGCGATCCCCTATACTTGTGGGTCATCAGTGGTGGATCGCGATTATTCTGGAAAAGTGATCGGGTATTTAGGTTTTTCCCGTCAGGGGGTCTTTATAGGCGAAGGGGCGTCGTCAGAAGTGGTCCTGGTGGGGCTCACCACAGGGGGGCACGGGCCATCCCCAGGCCACGCCCCCTGGTGGTGTGGCCCACCTATGGCTTCTCTCCGTCTCCTCTTCGGTTCTCTGGAAGCTTCGGTAAATATCTGGATGTCTGGCTTTTGTTTCATCCAATTCCGAGAATATTTCCTGTGTAACTTTTCTGAAACACAAAAACAACAGAAAACAGGGAACTGGCACTGTGGCATCTCGTTAATAGGTTAGTTCCGGAAAATGCATAAAAATGCCACGAAGTGTAATGAAACACTAAGCTAATATTGTAAAAACAAGCATGGAGCATCAAAAATTATGGATACGTTGGAGACGTATCAGCATCCCAAGCTTAACTCATGCTCGTCCTCGAGTAGGTAAGTGATAACAAAAGAAATACTTTTTGAGGTGACATGCACCTACACAATCTTGATCATCTATGTAAGCGTTGTGCGCTGGGATCAAAAGAACTTAAAACATGGGCATGAAAGACATAATCTTGATAGAAGAAACTTAGCAACCATGTTATAACATGAAAATGAACACAAATGAAAGATCATGAAAATGAAACAATGAAAGTCAAACGTGTATTCAAATCATAAGGAAAAACATACAAATGGTTTTCAGCTTGTCCTTCATGAGAGAGCAAAACATAAATGCATAGGACACCTTCAAGTTTAAGAGGGTGACTAGGTACAAGTAATTTGAGAACAAGTGAAACCAACAATATGAATCAATCAATGAAAACTTTGGGACAATGCACATTATACTCAGAATGACAACTATGCTCTCTTAGATGGTGCATAAAGGTAGAAGGTGGAGACTCAACATAAAAGTAAAAGAAAGACCCTTCGCGGAGGGAACCAGTGATTGCAAGTTTTATAAACCTTCAAAAATTATGGTACTTACCGGCTTTGAGCTCTCATTGCCCCCATCATAAGCATCTTTAATGGTTAAAGTTAATGCGAATAAACTTATGCTGCATATGCTTGACAAATCATAAGTTGAAAACCTCATGTCCCGTGAAATACGAATACCCAAACCTCATGCTACTCGACTTAGAGTCCCAAGCAAGCTCTTGTCATTGTAAATATATGTGTATCATCGAGAACCGCCAATGGGGTAGCTTCGTGCCCGATGACATGGAACAAGCCCACATCAAAATGACAGGACAAATAGACAATGAACACCTCAGCATCTCTTTTATTTACCATTGGTATAGCTTTTTATTGTGAGATGCGTCGTCGAATGTTCACTATGGGCATGCTGTAAATTTCCACCATGAATTATGCATGGCTTAGATTAGCAGCCCAGGCGTTTCCCTAACACATATAATGTCGTCGTGGTGAAACAACATATGCCATAGGATGGCTTAGATGGGGGCCGAACTAGATGCTGGAGGATTCGGGAGAGGGGAACGAGCTAAAAAGCACGACAGAAAGAGACACTGATCTACCCAGGTTCGGGGCTCTTGTAAGGAGATAACACCCCTACTCCTGCTCTACTGAGTGTATATATGGGTCGATGTAGTACACCACAATGGTGCTTCCAAGCTCTCTGCTAGAGAAGGAAGATGAACTACTAAGTGTAGAAACCTTCTACCTTCTAACCTTCTTCTAACAACCAACCTTCCAACGTCCAACCTTTCTTAACTATCAGCCAATGTCCAACGTCCCACCCTTTACCAGGGCTCCCTATGCCACCTTATATAGTGGTGGCCAGGGTTACAACGGTCATAGAAGACCAGGAGACACCAACTACACTCCAAACAGGACTTGATGTCGAGGGCAGACGCCCACGACTTTCTCCCTGATTGCTCTCGATGGGACTCCCCTTGCTGTACCTTGTACCTCTTGAACTGTGACCTTACCATTCTGAGGTAAGCTTGTACTTGTGCACAGTGAGGGTAGGTAACCTCCACTGTGCACCCTGCCATCTTACTCTGCTACCATGCTTGGATGTTTTCTTCCTTGATTGTAGGGATGTGACACCTTAGTTGACTTAAGTATCCCGGATATGACCGTTGGCCATACCCAGGACTTATATGCCGGACCAACGACCTACGAGGGTCGGGTAATCCGGCCTCCCCTGCTCCTGCACAACACAACAAATGGTTAGGCCGGCATATCTAAGTATATGCCGGCACGCTTTTATAAGTATTCCGGCTATGCCGGCATATCCAAGTATCAGCCGGGATACACATTATATGCCGGCCTGGCCGATGCTCTTATATTCCGGCCAGGCCCTTCCTTGATAACCCGGCATAAAGTCAATCATAGACCTTGTGTCTTTCTAGTCTCTTGACCCTACCGGGGGTCATCCCCCCGACACTAGTCCCCGAAGCTGCCGAGGTTCCCCAGTCATAACTGTGGAGCCTTGACAGGTTCAACATACCTTTCTTCATTATGCCCCGGCGATCAGATTTATATGCCGGCACATCTGCACATATCCCGGCCTCTGTTCCTGTTCCAAAACTTATTCCGGCCGGTCCCTAGGGTATTCCGGACGGAACATATACATCGGGCAGTTAATCCGACATATAGACGAGCCTTCCTCGAGAAGCCATGTCTGACAGCTTTGCATCGAAACTTGTAACTGCCCTGCCACCTCGAACAGTCACCCACGATGTGACGGTTCACAGTGCAGCAGTTTACTTCTCGCCATCATTGCGTCATGGCACGGTTACAGGAACCGCCGCCCCACTCGGTGCCGCCACGTGGCGCCTCGCCGCAGAAACGGTCGGGGGAGTGGAACACTCCCACGATCCCCACGACCCCCACGACCGGCCTCCTCGGTAGACCTATAAATAGGGCGGCGGGGGTAAACCTATCTTTTTACCCCCCCCACCATCGTCTTCCCCGCCTTCCTCCTTTGCCTCCTGCGCTTCACCGCCGGCCCGAAGAGCAGCATCGCCGCCGTAGCCGACCTGCTCCCCGCCGAGGCCGACGCCCGACGACGCACGGCATCATCATTGACGACGCTGCTGCCGCCGCCTCTTCTCTCTGCAGCATTGCGGGGAGATTGGATCTTCCTGCACGCTCGCCGCCGCTCCATCGTCGCCGGCCAAGCTCCGGTGAGACCTCCCTCTGTTCTTCCTCCTTCACGCTTCTTCATAGCTTCTCATTGGTAGCCACGCTTGCATAGATCCGCTTCAGTTCCTCTGCTTGTTATTCTTTGGACTCGATTAGCATTGCTAACAGCGCTCACCGGTGTTCTTCCTTAGAATATATATTCCTGATTATTTCCGATTTTAACTGCCTCGGTAGATCTTCTATTCCTGCTAACATCTGTGAGAGTGGTATGCCGGAGAGACTAACCTCCCTCTTTTCTCCGGCCTTGATAGGAATAACATCACGGGACTCCGGCTCTCACGCCTTATCCCGGCCACTAAGATGGCATCTTCAAGCATGACGGCTACCTCGGCCTCTGAGGAAGATACCTCGGCCCGAGCTCAAGGACGCTCCGGCTGGGAGGGGTCGGAGGTTACTCCGGCCGAGATATCCTGGGTCATCTCCACCAGGAGAGTCCCGGAGGGCGTAGCATGCCGGCTACCGGCAGGAGAAACTGTGCCGGCACCTGAACCCAGCGAACGTGTCGTCTTCATCGCCCACTTCGAGCGGGGCTTCGGTCTGCCGGCGTCGGACTTCTTCCGGGACTTCCTCAACACCTACGAGCTACAACCTCATCATATCCCGGCCAATGCCGTGATGATCCTCTCCGCCTTCGCTGCTTTTTGCGAGGGCTATGCCGGCATAGAGGCCCTTACTCAAGGATGGGCGAAGTACTTCCAACTGCGGAAGCAAGTCGTCCAAGAGCCGCCCCGGAGCAAGGACGACCCGCCGGAGACGGCCCAGGAAAAGAAGGACCGCCCCATGACCCTCTGCGGCGCGGCCACCATCATGTCCCGGAAGGGCTCGGACTTCCCCAAGGTGGAGCTCCTGGAATCTTGCAAGAAGTGGCAGAAAAGCTTCTTCTACGTCAAGAACACCACCGACGAGGATCTGCTCAACCTGCCACCATTTGTGGACGAGCCACCCTTGGCCATGACGAACTGGACCTACAACCCGAAGAACTCGGTGATGCCGGTGAATGCGCTTCACCGGGTTAAGGGCGAGCTCCTGGATGCCGGTCTTACTCCTCAAGACCTGGTGGCCTGCTATATAAGCCGGCGCGTCTCCCCTCTGCAGCGCCGGTCGCACAAGATCTGCCAGATGAGCGGGCCAATGGACCCCACCCGGCACTCCACACACGAGCTGACTCCGGCCGACATTCTGCGCCGGATTAAGGATGTCTGCAAGTCCTCTCAGGTCACTTTTGCCTGGGGGCTAGAACCATACAGCCGGGATAGGCCGGCCCCAACGGTAAACCATCTTATCCGATACATAAAGTCCATGTCCGGCACATAGATACTTAAGCCGATACATGCCTGTTTGCCGACATATATCATATTGATCCGACATACCTCTTCCACCGGCATATTTCCTTGTCTGAATACTTGACTTTGCTGTTTATACAGAAATTCAGCTTCCAAACCATGGAGAACTCCCGGATCAAGATCGTGGCGGACCGCACCGTTGCGGATGTTGAAGATCCGGATCATTGGGATAAGCTTCCCAGGAGCACCCGTGCTGCAGCTGCCATGGGTAAGGGCTCTTCATCCCGGCATTATACTCAAGACCGGAGTGAGATTGATTCTGACGAGGAGATCCTGCTGTACTATGACCCGACGCCACTTGCGTACGCCTTTCCAGAAACACCTATTGCTCACGAGTTTCCAATGCCGTCCTCAGCTATCCCGGACGATATCGTTATCGACGCCGCCCCTCTGAACCAGGGACCTCCTTCCACCGGCGGACGTGCCGGCCGGAAGCGAGGTGTGAAGCCCCCGTCCGACATACCTCAGAGATCGAAAAGGCAGAAGGTCTGCGTGCCCAAACAGAAGAAACAGAGGCCTGTTGCCTCGGGGTAAATTTCCTTTTCTTTGCATTTCCTCCGACATATCTCTTGTTTGTATTACTGACTTGGTGTTTTCTCTCTTTCAGTGCTCCTCTTGAGCCGGAACAAGCTTCTGGCTTGAGTGGCGACCCGAAGGTTACCAAGCCCGCTGCCCCTGCTACCTCCGACATTCCCTCTGCCAGTCACACGACCTCCCCGGCGCCGGCATCCTCGCCTGCGCCCGAGAAGACCACCTCCCCGGCGAAGGACGTTCCTCCGCCGGAACAAGATACCTCTGCCCCCGACGTCCACATGGACTCGGGGGCTCAACAGGAACCTCCGGCTCCTGATGTCCACATGGACACAGGAGCCCACCAAGAAGCACCAGACTCCGGCGCGCCCACCAGCGACGCCGGCACAACTGACTACGCCGGCGCAAGCGACAAGAGCGCCGGCACAGACATCAAGGGCAAAGGCCCTTTAGTGCCGGAAGTCCGGACTTTTCCGGATCCTGCTCCCGCTGGCCCAGATGCACCGGCCGCGCCGGAACAGCCCGCACCCGAGACTCCTTCAGCTGACAAGACCCCAGCACCGGCCAAGACCACTGCACCGGCCAAGACCACTGCACCGGCCAAGTCCACTGCCCTGGCCCGGACCGGCACGTTGAAGATTCAGCCGGCCAAGTCCGGCACACCATCTGCCGCAACTGCTCCTCCTAAGGCAGCGTCCGGGACCAGCTCTGCTCTGGCCCTGCATCTTGGCAGGGCAGCAGCCCGGCTGGGGTACCGGAAAAGCTTCTTCGACACCCCAGAACTCGAGGGCCTCGTCCCTCTTGCGACGAAAAGTGATGAGAGCCTCGGCTCTCTTAAGGAGCAGTGCATCAAGTGGAACGACGCCAGCCACATGGACACTGCGGACTCAAGGAGCAAGAAGCTGGCCGAAGCCAAGACCAGTGGCGACCCAAGCGACTTCCTGGCAGCGAAGCCCATACCGATCGCCAGCGAGCTCCTCAGCATCCAGCAAAGACTTCACAAGTTGGCCTCTGCCACCAACGTAAGTCCTCTCTATTTACACACATATCCCCAGTCCCCGAAAATGTCGGCTGTCCGGGATATGGACATCCGGGATTTTCTCATAGTCCTTTAGCTAGCTTCTTTTGAATTAACTGCCGACATATGAGCTCGATCCGAGCTTCAAATCCTAGTCACCGAGGGCCGGGATAGGTGCGCAGCACCTGTGCCGGGTCTTTAACAATTTCACATCTCTATTATCTTTCAAATCCTCTTGACCGGGATATAAGCTCGATTCGAGCTTCAAATCCTAGTCACCGAGAGCCGGGATAGGTGCGCAGCACCTGTGCCGGGTCTTTAACAATTTCACATCTCTATTATCTTTCAAATCCTCTTGACCGGGATATAAGCTCGATTCGAGCTTCAAATCCTAGTCACCGAGAGCCGGGATAGGTGCGCAGCACCTGTGCCGGGTCTTTAAAAGAATGATCACTTGATAAAATCTTCACTTTAATTATCATGTCAAATTTCTCTGCTGACATTTCAAATCCCGGCATTTTTGCAGCTCATGAACAACACCCGGGCCGACATGTTCCATGACTTGGTGTGCGAGCATCGGAAGCTTTCCGACGCACACAGCAAGCTTCAGCTGGAGCTGTCCCTGAAAGGTAATCTTTGCCGACATACCGCTATATGCCGGATATCTTTCCTCTCTTTACTTTGCAATACTTCTTCTTACCGACACATAACCTTGTGCCGACATTCTGCAGCTGGCACTGAAAAACAAGTCGCCGCGCTTCTTACGAGGGTGAAAGAGCTTACTGGTATGCCGGATCCTGCTGTTACCCGGATAGCTACTTTATACTTCAAATCCTTTACTCTTTGTTACTGTTTTCTTTCTTCAAATCCTTTTAACTTGAAATCTTTGCAGATGAGAAGGCTGCACTGGAGGCACGCCACCAGGATTGTGTGTCCTCGGTGGATGTGGCCAAGCAACTGGACGACCGGGATGCCGGTCACAAGGCCGAGGTTGAGCAATTGAAAGGCCGGATCACCGAGCTGCTGGACGAAAAGGAACAGAGGGAGGGCCTACTGAAGAAAACCCACACCCTGCTTGTTACCTCCGAGACTGATGCCGCCAACGCCCATGCTGAACTGGATAGCCTGAAGGAGCAGGCCACCAAATGGGAGGTTACAGTTGCACAGCTGAATGCCGACCTTGCCCGTAAGCTTCAAATCCTTTCCCCTTTTATCCTTCCCGACATAGTGTAATCTTTTTCGGCATAGCATCTATGCCGACATATTTTCCTTTTGCTAACATTGTTTCTATTCTGCAGGCATGTTTCCCGCTTCCGTCGCTGACGTTGAGAGGGCTTTGCAGTTGGACCGAGAAGACCGGGGTGTTCCGGTTGACTCGCCCAACTGGGACATGTCGGAGCAGCTGCTGGCCCTGCAGTCCCGGAAGGAGGCCATGACCCTTTACACTGAAGAGCTCTTCTACGGCGCCCAGGAGGCATTCTCTGCCCTCTGGCCGGGACAAAGGACTCCCACTGACCCGGTTGACCTAGGCAACGACCTGCAGCTTGCCAAGGTTCGCCTCCGGGAGTGGCGAGATTCCGGCGCGAGGGTTGGAGCTGACGAAGCCCTCGGCTACTTCTTGTCTTGGTATGAAAAGGCAGACTTGGAGACTTTGCGCACCGTGCGCGAAGGATCCATCTGGACCACGGATCCGGATCATATCCGTCGCCGCAAGGAGTTGGCCCACAGCTATGTGGACTATGCCGACACCGACAAATTCGTCCGGGACATCCGCGAGCCGGAGAAGAATGTCGATGCCGGGACATCTGCCGCTGCTGAGGGCTCCGACTCCAGCCAAGATGAAGATGAAGCTGAGGAAGCCGACACTGAAGCTCCGGAACAGGCATCTGCCCCGGGCGGAGGCGACGGCTCCATTCCATCTGCTGGGTCCGGCACACCTGAGGCCGACACCTCGACTGCTACTGCTCCACCTGCTGGCGGCCCCGCGCCTGCCCCTTGAATCTTTGCACCAAAAACACTTTAAGGTTTATCAGATCCCCGGTATGCCGGGTGCAGTTGTAATATACACGCTTAATTTCCTTTGGTTTGCTACCTGAACAAGTTTTATCTTGGTTTGCTTGTTACTAATGCCGGATCATCTTTTGGCTAAGTCACCGAGTTGTTTTCCTGTTTCCTCAATTTCACAACCTTGGCTACTTGTCTACCTTAATTGGCTTTCGACGTATGAGTCTCAAGGTTGCTTCCTCGAACATACAGTACTTTAACTTTGAGACTTAGACTTCAAATCATCCGACACTTCGAATTTTAACTTTAGCTTTAACGAAAATGTCGGTTCGCTTGCTTTGTATTTCCTTAGCCGTTTTCCATGTGTAGACAATCTCCGGCATCTACTCTTGCTAGCCATGAAGCCGGGTTTCGGACAGCAGCTGAGTCGAAGAGTGGCCTTTGGTGCCGACACATTACTAGGCCGACATAGGAAACATTCAAATAAAGCCAGCCGGCATATAACAAAAAACTGTAAATAAACCACAAATATACCTCAGAGCTAGTTACCCGGCTTCTTCGGGATGCCGGTATTTCATTCATTAGTCTTGTGCCGGCACAACACGCCGGCATACAAAGGAAAAATATGGAAATACATACATTGTGTCGCTCAGGAGTAAAAGGGGCGCAGTAGAGCTATGTTCCATGGCCTCTTGGTTTCTTCTCCGGACCTGTCCACCTTATTCTTCTTGGGGTCCTGCGCATCTATAAGATAATAGGCATCATTGTGCAGAGCTTTGCTCACAATGAATGGCCCCTCCCATGGAGGAGTTAACTTATGCCGGCCTTCTGTTCCTTGCTTTAGCCGGAGTACTAGATCTCCCTCTTGAAATCTCCTTGGATTTACCTTCTGCGCATGATAGCGTCTGAGGTTCTGCTGATATACTGCTGTTCTTGACAGAGTTATTTCCCTTGCTTCCTCTAGCAGATCAACATCATTTTCTCTGGCTTCTTTAGCCTCTTCCTCAGTATATAGCACTATTCTTGGTGCATCATGTATTACATCTGTTGGAAGCACAGCTTCTGCTCCATACACCAGGAAAAATGGTGTGTAGCCTGTTGATCTATTCGGAGTTGTTCTTAAACTCCACAGCACTGCTGGCAGCTCATCTAGCCAACATCCCGGAGTTTTCTCCAGGGGCTCTATCAGCCGGGGTTTTATGCCGGATAATACTAGACCATTCGATCTCTCTACTTGGCCATTGGCACAAGGGTGGGCAACCGACGCAACGTCCAGCCGGATTCCCACCTCCTCACAAAATCTGGCAAATGGCCCTTGGGCAAAGTTTGACCCATTGTCAGTGATGATGCTATGAGGAACACCATATCTCAAGATTATATCCTTTAAGAATTTCACTGCTGTGTGACCATCACACTTGCTTATGGGCTTCACTTCAATCCACTTGGTGAACTTGTCCACCATGACCAGGATATGGGTCATTTTCCCTCTGGCCGGCTTAAAAGCCCCGACCATATCCAGGCCCCATACAGCAAAGGGCCAGGTTATTGGGATAGTTTTCAGGGCAGATGCCGGCTGATGAATCTGGTGGGCATATCTTTGACACCCATTACATTTCCGGACCAAGTTTTCTGCCTCCTGCAGTGCCGTTGGCCAATAGAAGCCATGCCGGAATACCTTTGCCACCAATGCCCTGGACGAAGCATGGTGACCACACTCCCCCTGGTGAATTTCCCGGAGCATCTCCAGACCCTCCGCAGATTCGACACATCTCTGCAATACTCCGGTGGTACTTCTCTTGTATATTTCTTTGTTGATGATGGTATAGGCTTTGGATCTCCTTATAACCCGGCGGGCCTCGGTTTCATCCGCCGGCACTTGACCATCCACCATGAAGTTCATGATAGGACGTGCCCATGAGGGCACTTCCCTGACAGCGAACACTGCCTGATCTATTTCCATCATTTCGACCGACACATAATCGATCTCCATGGGCTGCGAAGTCCCCGGGACTGAAGAATCAGTCCCCGGGTATGCCGGAGCAGTCCCCGGGTATACCGGCACAACCTCTTGGCACATTTTACCCTTGCCTTTAGTTTTGCTCCGGAATACTGTACTAACAGCATATGCCGGCCCAGTCCCCGGGACTGAGGAAACAGTCCCTGGGTTATCCGACCTGACTCCGGCATCTATCTCCATCGGAACTGCTTCCTCCAGACCTGGCTGGACATAAATGGAGGATGACTCCGGCGAGGGTTTGATCGATGGCTTCCTCAGATGCTCCAGCGAAATGCCGGGCGGGATTGAATCTCGGGAAGACCCCAGCTTGGACAATGCATCGGCTGCATCGTTCTGAGCCCGGAGAACGTGCCGGAACTCACAACCTTCAAAGTAGCCACTTAATTGCTGTACCAGGAAACGGTATGATGCCATGTTAGCATCATGCGCGTCCCATATGCCGGAGCACTGCTGAATCACTAAGTCAGAATCCCCGAAGCACATAATCCGGCGAATTCCTATGTCCTTAGACACCTTCAGGCCATGCACAAGTGCCTCATATTCCGCCACATTATTTGATGCTGCAAAGTGAATCTGCAGGACATATCTCAGCTGGTCATTCTTTGGTGAACTGAGAACTATGCCGGCACCCAAGCCATGGATTGTCTTGGACCCATCGAAATGCATCCTCCAATAATTGGCATCTGGCAATGGTGGCTCATACTGTATCTCGGCCCAGTCAATAAAGAAATCAGCCAAGACCTGGGACTTGATTGTATCCCTCTTATCGTACTGCGGTGTATATGGTGAAAGCTCTATTGCCCACTTTGCTATCCGGCCGCTGGCATCTTTATTGCCTATAATTTCCGAGATAGGGGCCTCGGCCACTACCCGGATTGGATGCTCTTGGAAGTAATGCTTGAGCTTCTTGGCCGCCATATAGACACCATAGGCCATCTTCTGATAGTGGGGGTAATTTTGCTTTGAGGTGGAGAGGACTTCACTCAGATAATATACCGGCCGCTGCACGGTTTTGCCTCCTTCCTCTCGCTCTACTACCACCACAGCACTGACAACTCGGTTGGTTGCCGCTATATAGAGCAACATTGGCTCCCGGGGCATCGGAGACGCTAATACCGGCGCTGTTGACAACAACTGTTTCAATTCCTTGAAAGCTGCATCTGCTTGCGTTGTCCAGACAAATGTGTCGGACTTTTTCATCAACTGATATAACGGCAGAGCTTTCTCTCCCAGCCGGCTTATGAAGCGGCTCAGGGATGCGAGGCACCTAGTGAACTTCTGTACTTCCCTCAAATCTGTCGGCGGCTTCATCCTTTCTATGGCACGAATCTTGCCGGGATTCACCTCAATACCCCGGCTGGAAACAAGGAAACCGAGCAACTTGCCCGCCGGCACACCAAAGGTGCACTTAGCCGGATTCAACTTCATCCGGAATCTCCTCAGGTTCCCAAAGGTTTCCCGGAGATCATCTATGAGAGTCTTGCTCTCCTTGGTTTTTATGACGATATCATCGACATATACCTGCACATTTTTATCTATCTGATCGTGCAAACACTTTTGCATACACCTTTGGTAAGTTGCGCCGGCATTTCTTAAACCGAACGGCATAGTGAGATAGCAATAAGCCCCGTATGGGGTAATAAAGGATGTCTTTATTTGATCAGGCTCAAACAAGGGGATCTGGTGGAAACCAGAATAGGCATCTACAAATGATAACAGTTCACATCCGGCTGTGGAATCAATCACTTGATCGATCCAAGGGAGCGGGAATGGATCTTTAGGACATGCCTTGTTCAAGTTGGTGTAATCAACACACATCCGCCATACTTTCACTATGGCGGGCTCGTCTTTCTTCTTTTCCACCAAAACCGGATTAGACACCCAATCCGGATGAAGTACTTCCTTGATAAAGCCAGAGGCTAAGAGCCTGGCCACTTCCTCCCATATGGCTTTCCTTCTATCGCCGGCATTCCGCCGGAGCGGCTGCTTCACAGGCTTAGCATCCGGTCTCACATGCAATGCGTGCTCAGCCAGCTCCCTCGGCACACCTTGCAAGTCCGAAGTAGACCATGCAAAGATATCCCGATTCTCACGGAGGAAGCTGATGAGCTCGCTTTCCTATTTGGGATCCAAACTTGCCCCAACCAGGGCATGGCGCTCCGGGAAAGCTTCATCCAGAGGCACCTTTTTTACCTCCTTGCCTGCTTGAAAAGCAGCACTGCCACCGGGATTTGCCATGCCCGGCATATATTTGCCGGCCACGACCGTCTCAGCAATCTCCACTGCTCTCTTGAGCCTCTTTCTCTCCTCTGCAATGATCAGAGTCTCGGCCAGATTGGATCCGGCGGTGGCACATGCCATCGAACGCTTGTAATCACCAATGATGGTGATCACTCCTTTGGGTCCCGGCATCTTCATCTTCAGATACGCCACATGCGTAGAGGCCATGAATTTTGCCAGTGCCGGTCTACCCAGCAAAGCATGGTAGGGGCTCTCCAGATCAACCACCTCGAACATGAGGTTTTCCACCCTGCAGTTATCCCGGCTGCCAAACATCACATCCATCCGGATCTTGCCCATCGGCGCACACGAAAGTCCTGGCACAATGCCGTGGAACGTGGTCTTGCTCGGTTCCAGCATATTTTCCTTGATTCCCAGCTTCTCCATCGTATCTCGATACATGATGTTGATGCTGCTTCCATTATCAATGAGGACCTTGCTGAATCTTACGTTATTAGCCGGCCCGACAAATGTCGGATCCATCACCAGAGCATATCCGCCGGGATTTGGCATGATCCGGGGATGATCTGCCCTGTCCCAACCAACAGCCTGGTCAGACCAGTACATCAGCTTTGGCACAGCCGACATAACGGCATTCACCTCCAGACTCCGCAGGTACAAGCTCTGCTTGTCTGTTCTCTCGGTCTCAAAGACCATATAGCTCTGATCATACTCCTTGTACTCATTCCGGCCCGCTCCTGGGCCTCCGGCGTTATATTCCGGATTATAGCTCTGGTCAACTTGATTTACGCCGGCATTTCCGGCGTTGCTCTGATTCCCAGGATTATCCGGCCTAGGTGGGACTGCAATTGTATTGGCACCTGTCAATGGCGATGGAGCTGCCGGGACAGAGGGTCTAGCCGGTCCCCAGGGACCTGCACGACCTGCTAATATGTCGTCCAGCCACGAACAGTTCCTTGTCAAATGGTTTGCCGGCTTTCCCGGCTGGAATGTGTGAAACACACAAGGCTTGTCCATGGCAAGACCCACAGTATACTTCGGCCACTGCTTCTTCTGGCCGGCGGCTCCGCCGGCATTCTTGTTGGTCCAGACATTCTTCTTCTGGAACGGCTGTGCTTGCTGCTGCGGCTGCTGCTGCGGCTGCTGATAGTTCTCATATCTCGGACGCTGGCTACTGCCGGCGCCCCCTTGCTCTTCCTCCACAGCTGCAACTTGTGCTGCCCCATACCGGTAATCCGGCCGCTCATCTCTCCTCTTATTCCGGTTATCCGGGCGATAAAACTGCCCTGATCTCCCGGCATTGCTGGTGTTCCCCTGGGTTTGCCCCTGTCCTTGTGAATCGAGACTGGGCTGCTTGGGATCTCCCAGAGCATAACTATCAGCGATCTTGATTGTTTCGGCCAGCGTGGCCGGCATTTGCCTCTGAAGCTTTTGCCACAGCATGGTGCCATGTTGGCACCCATGAGCGAACTACATGATGGCCTGCTGCTCATTGATTCCTTCGCAGGAATTGCGCAACGTGCACCACCTGGTCAGATAGTCACGGTCAGTCTCATTCACTCCTTGTCGGCAGTTAGCCAGCTGCTGCGGACGGTTGGGCCTCTTGTATGTACTGGTAAAGTTCGACACAAACTGTTCTTCAAAATCAATCCAGCCGTTGATACTCCCGGCCGGCAAATTATTCAGCCATATCCTGGCTGGACCTTCCAACATCTGCGGCACATATCGTACCGCCCATCTGAGGTTTCCTCCAGCGATGTTCACCGCTGTGGAGTAATCCTCCAACCAATCTTCCGGCTTCGTACTGCCATTATATGTCCTCGCGCCACGTGCGAGCTGGAAGTAGTAAGGCACCGGCTCCCCCATAATCCGGGGTCCGAAACACATAGGGCCCGGAGCTCCTTGTCTCTCCACCAACTCTGATTGGTGGAGCTTGTCCAGCTTGAAACGTGCATCATTGGCTTCCAAGGACCGAGGTCCAAGCCGGGATGCTATTGGGCCTGCGATCATCTGCTGCTGCTCCGGCTGATGCTGCTCATTATGCCGGCCTTGCTAATGCTGCTGCTGATATCCCGCCCTGGCAAGGGCGGAATTGCCGTCATCCTCTCGATGTCCCAGATGGCCTGCACTCTGCTGCTGCGCTGCCACTCCGGCGCCCTATTGCTGACGCCGGGCTGCACTGTTACTCCGGCCACCAACGGCCGCTGCTGCTTCATGCCCGGCCGGCACACTCTGGCCGGGCTTCTTGCTGCCGACATACTTGTCAGCTTGGCCGACATTCTTCTGCACCATCGCCTGCTTTCCGGCGGCAGCCGGATCGTACACCTGGATCTGCTTGTCCCGGCGGCCAGAGGTCACACTTCCGGCACGCCGGGCGCTAGGATGCGGGGACGAGGCTTGGTCCCTCGACCTCGCGCCGGCACCTCCCGCCGACACAATGTACTGGGATGCCCCGGCACCTGGGTTTGCCTTCTTAAAGGCCTCCTGCTGCTTTGTAGCTTCAGACAAAAGTTGGTTAAGCCGGGCTTGCTGCTCACGCAGTGCTTCGCCGGATAAACAAGATAAATCCTTAGCTACCTCGGCCGCCGCTCTAAGGTTCTTTACTGGCGAACTATAGACTACCTTAGGCACAGTACTAGTTGCGGTATGACTCTTATCTCTAGCATCTTTTCCTATCTCAGCATTAAGATTTCTGCCTCTAGTTTTAACCTCTTCTATCCGGCTAGGCCGGATTACTACAGGAGTAAAACCATGGGCTGCTTCATACTCACGGAGTTGCCGGTTAAACCGTTCGCGCTCCTGGTTCATGGCCAGGGCCTCGTCGACGAGGGCCTGATGAGATCCCTCCAGGACCTCCCTTGTCTGCTCCGGATCGACGCCGGATCGCACCGGCTCGAGAAGCCGGTCGATGATGGGAAGAAGAACCTCGCCCCTAGCCGGGACACCTGAAGTGCCGGCCAGGTTCTCCACACGCTCCAACGGAGGACGCGCCGACCTCTTGACCTTCGGCGGCTCTGGAGGAGAAGCTTCGGCCGCTGCTGCTTTGCCGGCATCTTCCGCCGGCGGCACGGATGTGCCGGCCATCATCACTTCAGCCGACTCTACTGAGCAAGCGCTACGCCCAGCGTGAGCCAGCCGATGTGACGGAGGATCCGACGCCACCAGCACCTCCTTCCTGCAAACTCTCTCAGTTCCCACGTACACCTCGTGGGAACCGAAAGACATAATCCGGCCATCCCTGGGGAACGGCCGGCCACCGAGACAACCGGCATTGTCACTGACGAAACTGAGCGAGCCTAGCCTCTGGACGAGGCCAGAGACCATGCGCACTCCCGAAGCTGCTATCACAGACCCCATCCGAATGAACACTCCGCCCAGCATATCGATCTGCCCCACGGTGGGCGCCAAATGTCGTCGTGGTGAAACAACATATGCCATAGGATGGCTTAGATGGGGGCCGAACTAGATGCTGGAGGATTCGGGAGAGGGGAACGAGCTAAAAAGCACGACAGAAAGAGACACTGATCTACCCAGGTTCGGGGCTCTCGTAAGGAGATAACACCCCTACTCCTGCTCTACTGAGTGTATATATGGGTCGATGTAGTACACCACAATGGTGCTTCCAAGCTCTCTGCTAGAGAAGGAAGATGAACTACTAAGTGTAGAAACCTTCTACCTTCTAACCTTCTTCTAACAACCAACCTTCCAACGTCCAACCTTTCTTAACTATCAGCCAATGTCCAACGTCCCACCCTTTACCAGGGCTCCCTATGCCACCTTATATAGTGGTGGCCAGGGTTACAACGGTCATAGAAGACCAGGAGACACCAACTACACTCCAAACAGGACTTGATGTCGAGGGCAGACGCCCACGACTTTCTCCCTGATTGCTCTCGATGGGACTCCCCTTGTTGTACCTTGTACCTCTTGAACTGTGACCTTACCATTCTGAGGTAAGCTTGTACTTGTGCACAGTGAGGGTAGGTAACCTCCACTGTGCACCCTGCCATCTTACTCTGCTACCATGCTTGGATGTTTTCTTCCTTGATTGTAGGGATGTGACACCTTAGTTGACTTAAGTATCCCGGATATGACCGTTGGCCATACCCAGGACTTATATGCCGGACCAACGACCTACGAGGGTCGGGTAATCCGGCCTCCCCTGCTCCTGCACAACACAACAAATGGTTAGGCCGGCATATCTAAGTATATGCCGGCACGCTTTTATAAGTATTCCGGCTATGCCGGCATATCCAAGTATCAGCCGGGATACACATTATATGCCGGCCTGGCCGATGCTCTTATATTCCGGCCAGGCCCTTCCTTGATAACCCGGCATAAAGTCAATCATAGACCTTGTGTCTTTCTAGTCTCTTGACCCTACCGGGGGTCATCCCCCCGACATATAAAAACTCCATGATCCCGCAAGATTCCCAACTTATTTCACATCGCGAGTATCCATAAACAAAAGATCACGATATCAACTCAAATAAAAGAAAGTGCAATGTTGAAAGCTTGCCCCATGACAGCATGGCTAGGCTAATTTCCAACTTACAACTTGCAAGCATAACAACTCAACATAAGAGAGCCCCAATGTCAAAATTTTAAAACGAGAAAAGTAAAGTGTGCCATCAGGTTCGTGAGAGCTTTACTGACCAATTTTCGCATAACACCAAAAAAAGTTTAATTTGAAGGATAGATAAAAGCAAGTCAAATATACTTTGGAATAGCAAATTGCTAATAGGTATGTATGGTGGACACAATGGAACAACTTGGTTTTTAGGAGTTGGATGCACGAGTAGAGCTAATACTCAGTACAAAATGAGGGCTAGCAAAAGACTGGGAGCGACCAACTAAGAGAGCAATAACGGCCATAATCATGCATAGCGACAAAGCGATATTAAAAGAAGCATAAGATGGCATCAAAAGTCAAAAACTAAATGATCATAGAGGAAATGGCGACTTTGTATGAGTCTAACATGTGTGACCATGCGCCAAGTCAACCCAAATAAAGCATCAAAGGAGAAAACCAAAATAATGCTTCCAAATAATTAAAACAACACATGATTTTTTCAAAGGCTCATTAAGCAATCTCAGTCATTTGAGACAAGTCATGCTACAGCAAAACCACTAAGCATACTATCAAAAAGACATCAAGCACGACATGCAAAAGCCTAGGCCGCAGTCTACACAAGCTCCTTCTTGTACCACTTTTTTGCATAAAGCTTTTTCTCCTTTCCAACACCATTCGAACTTTTTTGAAACAACTCTTTTGATGAAAACCAACATGGATCAGAGGTCAAAATACACCTTGATAAAAAGATATAACAAGATCTAAACAAAAATCAAGGCAAAAATCAAAAGCTAAACGCAGTTCTAGAAAAAGAAGAACACTCGATCAAGCGATTGAAAGCGGAGTGTTCTTGGCAAATGAAAAGCAAGGCAACTTATCCAAAAGAAAATTTGTTGGGGTCCAACCATTTATTGTAGCAAACAAAACTAAACAAAAATGAAAACTAAAAACAACTGACACTCCAAGAAAAACGCATAATGCATGAAGCAATAAAAATATAGTGCGTTGAAAGGTGACCTGATTTTTGCCGATGAAGAAGGGGTGCCTCGGGGGAATCCCCAAGCTTTGACGCTTGTACTTCTTGGATATTTCTTAGGGTGCGTGGGCATCCCCAAGCTTGAGCTTTTGTCCATTCTTCAACTCATCTCATCATTCTCCAATCCCTACACTTGAAAAACTTCCTTCATACAAAACTAAACACAAATCTATTAGCAACATTAGTGTAAGCATAACATTGAATCAACCCTTTTTGCTTCAGGTTTTAACTCAAAACCACCACATATAAAGCATATACTACTGTAGCAACTTCCGCACAAGTTCCGTGATCAAAAGAACTCAAAAAGAAAGCGATAAAGCGGCAAACACAAATATTGGCAGAAATCTGTCAAAACAGAACAGCTGACAAAGGTCGAATTTTTAGAGGGCTTTCTGTTGCTCAAATCAAAAAGTGTTGAACTAATGAAAGTTTGGATATAACCTGGGGCATATGCACAAGAAATCACAGGTCCAAAAGATATACAGAGCATTTTCACAAATTTTTACGGTGCAGCACCAAAAACTGTTTCAGGACAGCAACATCCCCAAATCTTACCTCACTCAAATTAGAGGCTTCTCTTGGAACAAAAACGAAATAAAAAGGATAATGAGAGGTCATTACAGTAGTAATAACTTCCAAGACTCAAAAAAAAACTGAAAGTAAAAATATTGGGTTATCCCCCAAGAGTGCTTTTCTTTAACGCCTTTGAGCTAGGCGCAGAAAATGCGAATCAAGTAATATCAAAAGAGGCATTAAGATCAACCGTTTCCTCAAGATCACCACTTACCACATTAGGCAGTTTAGAGGTTCCCGAAGATGATTCAACCTGCAAGTCACTCTTAGTTGAACTAAAAGTCTTACCAATCTTAAAAACATGCTGCGGTTTAGGCACAGACACCTTGGGAACATACATAAATTTTTGCTCTTTTCCAACAAAGGCTTTCTCCTTCTTAATCTTAAGAGAAGAGAAAATTGAACTTAAAGTTTTCATGGATTCCTCTAGTTTCCCAATCCTAAGGTTTTGACTATCAAGAGTAGTGCTAGCTTCTAAAACGGTAATTCTCTTACCGATACTTTCTATCGCTTCATTAACTCGGCTAGCATTATCAAGGATATTTGGCAAACTTTTTTCTAAAGAGCCTACTTTTTCTATAACTTCCTCCAAAGTGATCTCAGTTTTAACAACATGAATAGGTGGTACTCCCACTAAACTTTCAATTAAAGTGCATGCTTCGAGGGCGGGAGTACCCAGAAAATTACCTCCTGCAAGAGTATCAAGAACGTACCTATACCAACATAAAAAATTCTAAGGAGGATCATGGTAGAATGCTTCTTTGTACACCTATGATGAGAATTGCTAATACGGTATCAAGCATCTTTCAAGCTCTCTCCCCCTTGTTGCTTAAAAGTATGAACTTCAACTTCAGGATTACTCATTCTAACAAGACTAAAAGCAAACAAGTAAAAACAACTACAAAGGATACTAATTTTTTGTGTGTTTTTGATAAAATGATGCAAGTAAAAATAAAGTAAAGCAAAACTTAGAACAAAGTAAAGGATGTGCATGCGAAACTCCCCTTGCAGAAGTCTTCTTTTTCCCCGGCAACGGCGCCAAAAAATTGTTGATGGCGCGGTGATGATGATGTGGAAGCTTCTTCTTCAATCTCGGCAACGGCGACAGAAAACTTCTGTTGCCAAGTTGACGTGGAAATGTGTAGTAACTGACCGGCCAGTTGGAAACCCCAAGAGAAGGTTTGATGAATATAGAAGCAAGTTTTCCCTCAGTTATGAAACCAAGGTAGTCAATCCAGTAGGAAAAAGCCAATACGACTGAAGGTGATGCCCACTAGCTGCGTGACACTCTAACAAGGGCGCCGTTAACGATTTCTTGTTAGCACGTCTTCAACCAGTAGCAACGTGGAACCTGCACACAACACAACCAAATACTTTGTTCTCAACTTACGATGAGGTTGTCAATCTCACCGGTTTGCTTGAAACAAAGGGTATGAGCATATCGAGTGGAAAGCAATAGTAGTATGCGAGTAAAGTAAATAGTGCGATTAAAGTAAACAGGTGATAGCAATATAATGGAAATAGGACCGGGGTCCACAGTTCACTAGTGGTGTCTCTCCATAGGATAAAATAACACATGCTGGGTAAACAAATTACAGTTAGGCAATTGATAGAATAAAGACAACGTGATATGTCAAGATGATCACTATGAGATTTACTCTGGGCATTACAACAAGATACATAGACCGCCATCCAACTGCATCTATGACTAATAATCCACTTGTGGCGAATCAATCTGAGAACTCCACAAGTATTAAGTTGCGAACAACAGATAACTGCATTAATCAAAGTGTGTAATGTAAACAAAGCATATGCCCTTGAGCATATGAATGCTATTTTCCCCCTAGTAGCAACAGCACATCTACAACCTTAGAGGTTTCTGTCACTCCCCCAGATTAAATAGAGGCATGAACCCACTATCGAGCATAAATACCCTCTCTTGGAGTCACTAGCAACTACTTGGCCAAGATAGCTACTAACAACGGAGAGCATGCAAGATCATAAACAACATAGAGATAACATAAGATAAAATTCAGTACATCAACTCAATCATAACACCAATATTCATCGGATCCCAACAAACACAACATGTAGAATTACATAACGGTGATCTCGATCATGTAAGGCAGCTCACGAGATCTAAACATGAAGCACATGGTGGAGAAGACAACCATCTAGCTAATGCTATGGACCCATAGTCCAAGGTAGACTACTCACTCATCGCGCCGGAGGCAAGCATGGCGATGAAGAAGACCTTCGCTGGCGATTCCCCTCTTCGGCAGGGTGCCGGAAAGAGCTTCTGGACCCTCCCGATTTTCAGGTCGACGGCGGCGGTAGATCGCGATGTATTCTAGAAAAGTGATTGGGTATTTAGGTTTTTCCCATCGGGGGGGCGTCGTCAGAAGTGGTCCTGGTGGGGCTCACCACAGGGGGGCGCGGGCCAGCCCCAGGCCGCGCCCCCTGGTGGTGTGGCCCACCAGTGGCTCCTCTCCGTCTCCTCTTCGATTCTCTGGAAGCTTCGGTAAATATCTGGACGTCTGGCTTTTGTTTCGTCCAATTCCGAGAATATTTCCTGTGTAACTTTTCTGAAACACAAAAACAGCAGAAAACAGGGAACTGGCACTGTGGCATCTCGTTAATAGGTTAGTTCCGGAAAATGCATAAAAATGCCACGAAGTGTAATGAAACACTAAGCTAATGGTGTAAAAACAAGCATGGAGCATCAAAAATTATGGATACGTTGGAGACGTATCATCTTACAAGGTTGTTCATAACCCAATATTCGACAAAAAGCAAGCACAGTTGAAGGCAACTCGACGATAAATTAAAACATACCTCGGAACTGTGCTTAGTTCCTATGGTCTATTAATAGATAAACAAGGTGGCACAAAATGAAGTTCATCACAAATACTTATTACATGAAACACGCAAAGAGAGAACTAGAACAAAAGAGAATCTACTAAAAATGCACTTCAGCCTCATACTCCTTCTGGCACTAAGTACCATCATAGATCTTCACATCGAACTTCGACGTACCGCAGTGGTAGTCGAAGATCATGAAGAACCCTTGGTGGAGGTCATGGTCTTCCGCAAACTGGGACCAGCCACCCCTGAAGTACATCTCACCGTCTCCATCGTACCATACCTCCAATTCATAGGGAGTTCCTCCTCCTGAGTGTTCATGAAGAATTGCTTCACGAAGTTCCCGCCCATCCATGAACTTGGTAAATTTCAGCGGCACCCGCTGAATCTCACGGCATTGGGCACCGGCGATGCAGAAGAAGGAGTAAATCTTGGGAGGAGGAGGAGGAGAAGCATTATGAGGAGGAGCGCTGGGACTTAGTGCAGCAGCAGATACCTTGGGCTTGTTCTTACTCCCCACAGGGCAGCCAGGGTGCCGTTTCACAGATACGGACGACAAGGCCACCGTAGAGGGGTCTTTTGATTTGTTCTTACTGCCGCGAGGGCGGCCGCGACCCCGTTTCTCCATCTGCGCGCCGATATTCAGATGCGCACCACCAGCATCCGCCATGGCAGATAAGCGCTTGGTGAGAAAACCCTAGAGGAGATGCGGGAGACGAAGACGATGCGGCAGAGGAAATTGGTAATGAAGGAGTTAGGGTTTTTCCCTAGCCAACGTGCTTTATTTATAAGTAAACTTTCATGGGCCTAAGCAACTTAAAGGTCCAAATACATCTACGGGCTTTTACACTTCGCCCCGAGCAGAAAATAACACAGCGACAACATATCAAGGACAAGAAAAAGACACGTGTATAGTTGTAAAGGAGGAAAAAGCATAATATGGATGAACAGTGTAGAAGTATGTCAAAGAACACAACGCACCTCGTCAATGACTCGGGGGCTCCTATCACCAGAAGAGAGGGAAGAGTATTTAAGCACAATCGTGCCAAAATTACTGCAGGAGAAAGTTTACTGGTGACAGTATGTATATTTTGAGCATATACCCGAAAAATTTCGGGTATAGCCTCGGGGGCACTGGTCGCGCACCCGATGACAATGGACTAATTTGAAGAAAAATATAAATGGCGTAATTGACTACCTTTTCGTCGACAACAAGCTTCGACTTCATTGTCGACAAAATAAAGATCGCTTACTCCCATCGGGAGCTATTTATGAGTTATCTAAAGAACAACTCGAATATTTTGTACATCTAAACAGTCAAACAAGGCTGTGATATATGATTCTTGAGTTGCGTCATCGCGATGAAACTCGAATGCCATGATTGAAACATATCGTAAAGGTAAGACCCCAGGATCTGTCCTGTGTGGCCTGGTATACGCACATGAATGCGCTCTGCTAGTAATTATTCGTGTCTACGACGCGAAGAAAATCCTGGTGGATGCACTGGGTACCCTGAGGACCACTGGGACTCGTTCTTTGTAAGTCCTAAATGCGGCAAAAGAATAGGTTTGACCAGTTTCCCAGATTCAAGTCCAAGGGGATTGAATTTGAAGTAGGTGACAAGTATCTGCTACGGCAGTTAACTGGCCTCTTGATCCGTCGGAGTTGTCAGGCTTGTTCATCAAAACCCCTTGCGAGACAATATAATGAAAGATGTTTATTTTTTGAGTACAGGAAGAAGAAGAAGTCGAAAGATTGATCAAGTCGAAGATATGAAGATTTGAGATTCAACCCGAATCTACAATTCTGGTAGAATCTCAGGGGCTACTGAAAAGGATATAGATAATAGAGCCCGTTACTTGAGTACCCCTGAGGCCCGTTAAGCTAGGCCCAAGTGTAATCCTAGTCGAGATACGAGTTCATGTTGTATACCGATGTTGTAATACGTATCGGACCCCTCCCGTTCCCTGAGACCTGGCCACCTATATATAGGGGCCAGGAGAGGACGGTGAGGGACAGAATGAAAGCAAGCCAAGTTCACCGCCAAGTTTTCTTTCGATATACACCTTGTTTGACTGATTTACCTTCGAGTTCATCCGACGCCCTATTCCCCCGATCCTAAGTCCTTCATCTAGGACATTTGTCGAGTTAACCCTCGTCACCTACCCACTCCTTCTATGGTAAGCTAGCAATTCTTTGTCAATAGTGCTCCTCGTACCCATGCTTCTCCTAGCCCCAATACTCCTACTCCTCTTGTTACCCCATTTTAGGCTGCCCATGGTCAGCAAAAGTGGAAACCCTACATAGAGAGTTGTGTGCATTGGTCATATTTATCAACATGAAGAGAGCAAGAAGCCATCAACCCTCACAATGACATTGTTATATCAAGAAGACAATGCTTAAAAAGAATCAGTGCATTGTCATTCACTATTTTTCTTTCTGTCCATTTTCATGCAGTGTTTTCTTTCTACCAATTGTCATGCAATGCATCTTTATCCTATGCCATCTTTTTTCATTAATTTTAATTTACTTTAATTGCAGATTCTGTTCCCACAAACCCAGACGCTGCTATGGATCCTACTCAGAAACATGATAGTATGGTTTACATGATGGGCCGGGAGGTTTGCATACTACTAGCTATAACCACAAGCCCTAATTCACATATTTCACTTAAATAATTTATAGCATATTGTTATGCAGGAAGCAGCTCACGTACAAATAGTTAGAGTTCAGCAACCATTACCAAAAAGTAACTTTGTTGTGCAAGCTAGAGAAAGCATTCCTGGACCAAGAGTAAGAATAACAACCACATCAACCAAAGGAAGAGGAAGGCGAAGGACTAACAGAAATGAGGAAAGAGGAAGAGAAAGGACTAGGCCAAATAAGTACACATCTAGCTTGCCTATTTTCTTTTATGTATTGAGAGAATATGTTGTATTTGAATTTGGGAGATTTGAACTTGTTTTATTCATTGCACAAATGACATATGCAGATAATTGCCTACTTTGTACCATGCAAGTTGCATACTCAGATTTCACACTTCAAATGCCATAAATAATTGCTTGCACTGATTTTATCAACATGATAGACAGACACATACATTTTCTCTTCCTTACTGTTTTTATCTCACATTATGCCTCTGATCATGAGAGAACAAACATCCACCATTACAAGAATTTTAATTAAAATTGATAGCAATCCTACTTAGTTCAACACATACATAGGTACCATGACAACATCCGGCCATACACTACATAAGTCTACATCACTAGTACACATCATTCATCACATATGTGCTGGATCTTCTACAACTTCTCCTTGTTACCTTCACTTGCTTTAAGAAGATCATAGAGCATGTACTCAATATTTTTCTTTTCCTCCTTGAGCTTCTCCCTTTCGTTGTCCCACTTATCCCTCCCCACCTTAGTCATTTCCTCTTCATGTTTCTGGCAAGTCTTAAGCAAAGTCAACTCTTCTATCAGCACATTCCTCTGCCTCTTTAATTATCTCACCCAACTCATCCTCACTTGTTTTCTTCATCTTAGCCAAGTTCTTCTCCAAAGCTCTTTTCTAAGCTTTATCCACAAATTTGTTCAACTCATCTACCACATTGCAGTATTTCTTATGCAACTTGCTCTTCTCTGGAGCAGTAGCATGTACTTCTATGTTGGACTAGGTATGCATTGGGTTGCATTTTGCTCCCTTTTGTTCAAGTAGGTATAGTGGGCCGGAGTTGATATAATCCATGGATAAGAAAGTTGAATGAAATTAGGTTGCTTTGGAGGCTTTTTCATTGTGAAGAATGTGATTATCTAACAAGGCCGGCTGGTTGCTTGGTTGGTTAGACGAGGACGTATGCCAAGTTGCCAACCATTGAGCCATCACGCGAGACTCAGTTTGATGGACAATTTCACTAGGCGGTTATATTTAATGCTATGACTGGAATGTTTCGAGCATTTGATGATAAGAGAAATTCGGAATCCATGTTTAATATTTCATGTATCTTACAGCGAAGTGCCATATACAGCAAAATTAAGTCTGAATACCACTGATTGATACCAGTATATGTATTTTCATAAAACGATGTAAATGTTTGCATGAATTTATAGTTAAAGGGAAAAATATTATACAACTGAAGAACACAGTAATCTAAATTCAAAAATCAAGTTAAGAGAACACAGCAAATCCTATGGAGCAACGCGAGCAATTCATATTTCTATTTTATCAGCAAATTTCGTTCTTGAATTCTGGATAACAATTCCAAATCAAATGCTTACTACAGCAACGTTAGATCGTATTTACACCGACAGATATAATACAACAAATTCAGTTCAAATATGTATCTAGCAGAACCGAATGGTAAAAAGATAAGGAAATGGACTAATTTACAGGCGGAGAAGAAGTTCACGAGGCTCTCTCTCTCTCTAATCGGAAGGTGGGAGCAGAGGAATCCATTCACAACGCGGCGAGGCCGAGAAAATCGACGGCGGACTTGGCCATGATGGCGGTGAACTCCTCGAAGCTTATGGAGCCGTCGCCGTCGGTGTCGGCCTCGCGCATCATGTCGGTGAGCTCGGTGTAGCAGATGGGGTGCCCCATGCGCGCCATGGAGCGCGCGAGCTCGGCGGCAGAGATGTACCCGTTGCCGTCGCGGTCGAAGGCGCGGAAGGCCTCGGCGAGCTGCGCGTGGTCGACGGCGACGGAGGGGCGGCAGGGCCCGAGGAGCAGCTGCGCGAGGGAGGAGGCGAGCTCGTCGAACTCGACGGTTCCGTTGCCGTCGGCGTCCATGGATGCGATGAGGGTGTGGATCTCGTCCCCCGCGGCGGGGCGGAGGCCGAGCGAGCGGAGCAGCGCGGCGATCTCGAGCTTGGTGAGGCTGCCGTCGCCGTCGAGGTCGAAGCGGAGGAAGAGCTCGCGGAGCTGCCGCAGCTGCTCGTCCCGGAGCCGCGCCCGCCCGCTCTCGGTCGGCGGGGGCGGGGGCGGGGTAGGGGGCTCCTTGCCGCCGACGGAGGAAACGGACATGGATGCCGAGCGTCTCGCGCGTGCCGCGGTCGTCGCCGTCGCCGCGGCGTGGCTACCGGTGGTTGTTCGTTGGTCGCATGCGCTTGTGCTTCCTTCTCGGGCGCGGTCTTCGGGGGCGAGGCGGTGGCTCTGCATGTTGCGTGGCGTGGCCACGAGAGCTGACCATTCTTCCCGTCCAAGTCTCGTTTTGATGGCGAGGCCGTGTGCGTGTGACCGTGTCAGCTCTTCCATTTGCCTGTCTCGTTTCTTCTCTTGCACTACCAATTAATCAAGAACAGGCTTCGTGAATATTTCTAGTAACTCTATTTATAGAGCCTCTGTGTATTCTAGGAATTTTATTGTATATTCGGTGGATAATGAAAAGACCCAAAATAATTTTCATGTCGCATACATAATTCCGTTTCTCAAGGTTAATGTTTCATATGAATTCAAGATTAATTTTTTGTGAAAACATTAATAAAATTGTTGAAAGCACACATTCAGAAAGTGTCGGATCTTCGTAAACTAAACTACAATACCTAAAACTTCTAAAATTGGTTACGAAACTCATTTTGGCAAGTGTTTTTAGATAATAGGCCAGAAAGCCTGCGTTATATTAGTAACACTCTCAACAGAGAAAAGGATATAAAGTGCTAAACCCAGCTTACAAGAGATACTTGTAAACACCTACAAAACACGCCCTAAGAGCCCAACGTGAAGCGCCAAGGGTGCAGACCAGAATGTAAACTTTGCCGGAGAAAGCACACTGAAGAATCGCTGCACCACCTCTAGAGAGCAACCCGCCACGGGCTCCAAGGCGGCGTCTTCAAGAAGAGTACGACGCAGGAACATCGACACCACCCGATCAGAAGATCTTGGTTTTCACCCGGAGCAAACCGAAAGACCTAGAGAAACCACTGCCACGCCTTCAAGAAGGGAATGGCATCCATGAATATCGTCGCTGCGGCCTGGGAATCTGGGCGAGAGTTTCCCCTCGGCATGATCTCTCAGCCTCCCGCACTGCTCCATTCCATCCCATAATCTCTTTATCTTCTACTCCATTCCATCCCACAATATATTTATATAACACACTTTGGCAAGCTAACAACTTGAAACATCTTATATTGTGAAAATCAGGGAGTACTTCTATAACATGAACAAAAATTAAAATACATCAATTCACAGTTTTTCCCATGTTAATTTGAAATAATCCGATGAGAAATCACCTAGGATGAGAACATCGCTACTGCAGTTAAGCCCACTAATACTTCAGTTGCACATGCTCAAGTTCTAGAGGTACAAGGAGTAACCACTAGAGCTTGTGCACGTCAACACAATTAGTGGGTACTCTACGTAATATTCGTGACAACATGATGTTGCCAGAATTTGATGTGCTTTTATTACTTAGAAATAAAGGACCTAGTATGCACAAGAGAGACGAGCATTGTAGCATGACCAACATGGAGATCGAGGTACACGTGCAAGGAACGAAGACAAAGAACAAAGTAGGGATTTTGGGGCGTTGATGCCACCACCATGATGCATCAAACATGGACGAAGTGGAAACTTCGTAATTTCGTCTCTACATACACATAGGTGTTGCATAACCTTTATCCCTGGAAAATATTGTTACCCACAAGTGTAGGAGGTCGATTATAGCATATTTCAATCACAAATAGGTGTAGCACACCCACAAGTAGCTCAATGTATTGGCTTGCTATAGTAACGTAGAGATAACTGTAATTGATGGACAAATGTATGAGTGGTGTAATTGTACTGATAGTAATAGTGGAAGAAACAAACACTAACAAAAGTAAATATAGTTTAGAGATTGATCAATCCTCAAAATGTGATAGAAGATAAACCTAAGGTTGTATTGTAATAAGACAAAAGTATTTCTAAGAACACTAGAATTAATTCTAGTCATGCACTTGCGTAGTTAATACATTTAGATAGATGTAATATTTTGTTCTTGTGCAAACATAGTATATGCTAGGTGCGCCCACATCCATACAAAATCACACCTCTCTTGATTAATTATATCCATTATCATATACATGCAAAATAAGGGAAATATTGGCACTGAGGCTAACCACATTCTAGGGTATCGTAACTCTCCCTATTATGGTTCTAGGTTTTGGAAAGGGATTATGGCATCTTGAGCCTTCCCTCTTACTTTCCTTGCTCTATGGTGTAACCCTATGAGCCCCTAAATGGTGAAGAAATGTGCAGTTAACATACGACCGCATTACCATCATAGATTTATAACTTTAAGAATAAAATAAAACAAAAATCTCATTGTATATTCACATGGAAATCGAGAATAGGATTTCCTATGCCTCTAGAACATAAAGAACAACTAATAACAACAAAACACGGTAATGGTAAAAAGCATATGAAATAAAACACAATTTGATTTATAACTTCACCAACAAAGAATAACATGCCACCGATTACTAGCATGCAAACCGACTCTAAGAATTACTCACATTTTTTATCTACACAAACTGCAAGGGGTGAAGTCATTGACGAAGATGGAGGTGATGTTGTTGGTGGAAATGGTCAAGATGATTCTCCATACGTCGAGGATCCATGATGTCAACGATTCGATTTTCCCCTCCCAAAGTTGTAAACATGCATACTCCTCTTGAGCGTTTACTCGCGAAAATTCTAGATTATACATATTTTCAGAAAGAGAACTTTATAACTTCAGGTAGCAATACAAGCAGCGTCTGCTAATGCAAGTTCTCTTACAGAGTCTGGGAGATCATCTCTCATCTCTCTTTCGCCTAAGCAAGTGGCAAGTTTAGTGAGGGAATCAGCGACCATGTTTGTCTCCCTCTTGGAATGTTGGACAACAACCTCATCGAAAACCTGGAGCCTTCTTTTCGATTCTTCATAGATCGTCCAATGCCTGGACCTGTCTTGCTGTTTTGAAATTAGGGCGCGTATGACTGTAGTGTTGTCCACTTCAAGAACCAACTTCTGGTGACCACGCCTGGACAAGGTTTCCAGGACTAGTACAGCCATCCTGGCTTCAGCCTCTTCCGGTGCAGAGCAGTTGGGCAGGGGAAAGCAGGCAGCAAGAACAACCTAGCCCAAACAGCCTCTAGCGATAACTCCAGCTCCACCCTGGTTGCTCTTCTTTCCCAGAGATCCATCAGTGTTGATTTTTATCCAGCCTTCTGGAGGTGGTGTCCACTGGTGCTTGGGCGCGCAGCTCATAGCGGCATGGTTATAGGCAGCAGCCCCTTTCTTTCCTTTAATGTCTGCTTGGCAGGTTGGCTTGCTTGTGACATCATGGAGGTAAGCTTGTAGGAAGGTGCAGGAGTTGGCGATCATTTCCTTTCCTCCATTGTGGATGACGCCATTCCTTGGGTGCCAACAATCCCAGAGTAGTAGAAGGATCTTGTCTCGCATCTGGTTGTCAGTCTGCGAGAGGAGGATCTGAATCCAATCCCTCTTGGTTTGTCTGAAGCAGCTTTTGCCCGACAATAGCCAAACCTTTCGCATTGAGATCCTTAGAGCCCTGGCTTTGGTGTAGGAAACATGGAATGGAATCAATCCTCAGTGCCAACACCGCAAATCGAGCAGGTGTTGGAGGCTTCTAGAGTTCTTCTCCATTTGTTTTCCTTGGTTGCGAGGGAATTAGTGGCCACTCTCCAGCCAAATACCTTCACTTTTGGGGGGATTGATGCTTTCCAAATTGAGTCCCAGATTGGGCGACCGCCATCTGCAGGTTGTGAGCTACTCCCTTCCACACCTTTGTCCTATAGTTTCAGGTTAAAGGCGAGGCGATAAGCGCTCTTTACTGTGAAAACGCCATTGTTCTCATAATGCCAAGCCACACAGTCTTTAGCAGTATTTCCAGGGAGCTTGATGTTTAGTATGGACTGAACATCGAACTCATGGAACAGATCGCGTAGCAGGTTGACATTCCACGAGTCGGGCTCTCGCAGGATGAGTTGGCTGACCCAACATTTTCGGAAGTTCTTTTTCATGCCTGTAATTTTAAGTCCACTGTCTCTTGGAAGCCAATTATCTCTTCTAAACTGTGTGTCTCTCCCATCGCCGATCCTTTTTATGATGCCTTTTTTGAGTAGTTCAAGACCAAATTCAACTCCTCTCCAGGCAGGGGAGGCATCAGAGGAAAACACAGTATCTAAGATATCTCCATGAGGGAAGTATTTCGCTTTCAGGACCCTGGCACAAAGGCTACCTGGGTTCTGGATAAGTCTCCAGGCCTGCCTTGCTAACAATGCCTGATTAAAGAGTGCCATATCTCTGAAACCCATGCCCCCTTTATTCTTGGGTTTAATCAAGTTTTCCCATGCTAGCCAGTGTACTTTCCTGCTTTGCTCATCGTTTCCCCACTAGAAGTCTCTTATAAGCCTCTCGAATTGTTCATAGAAACCCAAGGATAATTTAAAAACTCCCATCACAAACCCAGGTAGAGCCCGCACAACAGATTTGATCAGTGTGTCTTTGGCACCATGTGACATGAATCTTTCGGCCCAGTTGGTCAATCTTTTAGTGAATCTTCTCATGATCGGCTGGAATTTATCTCTTTTCATGCATCCTTCTGGGCTTTAACGTCGTCTTGAGTATTACTTGGGCAAACTTTGCTGAAGAGAACAGAGCATTGTTTGCGCTATGAAGTTGGCCCATGCATCACTGAAAGAAGTTAAGTGCCTGGTTGACGGCTTGCACCTCTTCCTTCGTGGCTTTTAGGAATAGGAGACAATCGTCTGCGAAGAGTAGGTTCAAGATACCTGGGGCTCTTCTAGCAACTTTTAGGGGTGTGATATTACCCCCATTAACCTCATGCTTCAAGATGCAGGTCAGGGCTTCTCCAACAACTAGGAACAAGTACGGGCTCAAAGGGTCACCTTGTCTGAGGCCCCTATTAGGGATGAACTGAGAGAGGATGGAACCATTGAGGCGAACCGCAAAATGAACCGAGCAAACACAAGCCATTATCCATTGGATCTAGGTTGGCCAGAATCCAAGTCTGCTCATGGCTTTCTCTAGGAAGGACCAGTCGACATGGTCATAAGCTTTTGAGAGACTCATCTTATAAGCACAGTGGCTACTATTTGTGTTCTTGTGGTTTTGAATTTTGTGGAAGCTCTCGAAGGCAATGATGGCATTGTTGGTGATTAGCCTGCTGGGTACAAAGGCGCTCTGAGTTTTTGAGATGATACTGTCTAGCAGGGGACGTAGGCGGTTGACAAGACACTTCAAGATAACTTTGTAGATAACGTTACAGAGGCTGATAGGCCTAAAGTCTACCAGGCACTCTGGAGTTGTGCTCTTGGGAATCAAGACAATTGTTGTGTCGTTGATCCCTTCAGCCATCCTGCCCGAGCTGAAGAAATCCTTCACTGCAGCAATCACAACCATTTTCATTAAGGCCCAGTTGCGCTGGAAGAAACACCCCGACAGCCCATTAGGCCCCGGGGCTTTGACCGGCCCAATCTAAAAAAGTGCGTCTCCCACCTCCTCATCCGAGAACTCTTTACATAGGGTTTTGTTCATTTCCTCTGTAATCGGTTGGTGCAACATACTGATCAGATCATCTGCATTAACGCCGTGATCTCTAGAGTAAAGATCCTTGAAGAAATTGGTTGCAAGAGCTTCAATCTCCTTTGGGTCGTCCGTCCATTGTCCGTTTGAACCCTTTATTTTTTATTCTTTTTTTTACTGCCTTGAGGTAGCTTTCTTATGGAAAATTTTTGTGTTCCTATCTCCTTCTTGGAGCCAGCTAACTCTAGATCTTTGGTGCTGCATCATCTCTTGTCTAAGAAAGAGCTCATCCATTGGTTTAGTGGTTGCAAAAATAGCTTCCTCTCTCCAAGCAAATCTTGGCTTCTTCCAAAGAGATTTAATTTTGTTCCTCATTTAGTTTCAACCTGTTGTGATGTTGCCAAAATTTTCCTTGCTCTAGATTTGTAGATGGTTTCTTGTCTGCGTCAGTTTCTTTCCCAGGTCAGGTAGGCTGCTGCAAGGAGGGCAGCCCTCCCAGGCTTCTTTGACCTTTTAGTGCCAGGCCTGGGTCTCTGATACGTCCATTTTGCATAACTATTTTGTATCATAATTTACTATTATTCATTGATATATTTCATATTTAGAGATGATACTTATGTTGTTTCCTCTGTTTTTACATGTTTGATGATCATTGGAGGATTTGCTGCCGGAGTCAGGATTCTGCTGGAAAAAGGACCGTCAAGACACCATGTTTCGGAAGATCAGGAAATTCTAGAAAAATACCAGAAAATTATATTTTGCCAGAAGACTGAAGGAGCTAGAAGGAGGAGGTGAGAGCAGCCACAGGGTAGGCTCACCACAAGGGGGCGCGGCCCCACCCCTGGCCGCGCCCGCCTATGGTGTGGCCACCCTGGCCCACTACTGCCATCGCCCCTTCGCGTATATCATCGTCCCTGAAAACCTAAGTCAAGGGGGGGGGCTCAGAGATAGACACCGCCGCCTCTGTGGGGCGGAAAACACCAGAGAGAGAAAAGCTCTCCGGCAGGCAGAAATCTGCCGGGGAAATTCCTTCCCAGAGAGGGGAGATCATCGCCATCGTCATCATCATCGCGCCGGACTTCATCGGGATCATCATCACCATCACCCTCATCACCAGCACCTTCATCTCCACCATCACCACGCCGTCCCGCTATAACATCTTGAGTTGAATCTTGTCAAATTCTTAGGGGAAACTTTCCCGGTGTTGATTACTCTTGTGGTTGATGCTATTGAGTGGAATCGTTGACTTAAGGTTTATGTTCAGATTGTTATTTAGCATTATTTCACCTCTGATCATGATCCATATGATGTCTTGTGAGTAGTTCATTTAGTTCTTGAGGACATGGGAGAAGTCAAGATGTTAGTAGTGGAATTATGTTAAGTAATAGTTAATGGTTTGATATTTATTTGTTGTGGTGCTATTTCACTAGTGGTGTCATGTGAACGTCGACTACATGATACTTCACCATTTATGGGCCTAGTGGAATGCATTGTGTATTTGGCTACCAATTGTGGGGTTGCTGGAGTGACAGAAACCTAAACCTCCATTGGGAAACCATTGCACCAGGGAGCGTAGGATCTTAGAGTTTAAGGCTGTGGTAAGATTTATCTTAATTACTTTCTTGTAGTTGTGGATGCTTGCAAGGGATATAATCACAAGTGTGTATTTATCCTAGTAAGGGTAGTGCGCTAGCACAAGTTCACCCACATAACACTTATCAAACCAATAAAGATTATTTAGCGGTATGAAGCAAAAGCACTTGACAGAAACTCCCGTGTGTCCTCGAGAACGTTTGGTCATCATAAGTTACACAACCGGCTTGTCCTTTGCTCTAGAAAGGATTGGGCCACTTGCAGCAATTACTATTATTGTCTTTTATTTACTTGCATTATCAAATACCCCTAAAAATCAGTTTGCTAGTATTTACAGTGAATCCTTGATCAAAACCACTTGTCAACACCTTCTGCTCCTCGTTGGGTTCGACACTCTTATTTATCGAAAGTACTACGATACACCCCCTATACTTGTGGGTCATCAAGACTATTTTTTGGCGCCGTTGCCAGGGAGTGAAGCGTTATTGAAGAGTGGAATTGGTAAAGGTAACCGTCGCTGTGAGTATTTTTTTATTTTTGTCTTTTATTTTTATTTTATTTTGCTATGGAGAGTTCTCCATTTGGTTTCCTATTTGGGAACACTACTACCACTGTTGCGGATGTGGATGAACCACCACCACCACCTGCTCAACTAGATCCTTTTAAAATACCTATGAAAATTGTTGAACGTGTTATGAATAACTGCTATTCAGGAGATGGAACTGTCCATCTGGGTGATCATTTACTCTTTATACATGAATTATGCGAGTTGTTCAAGTGTGCAGGTATTTCCTCAAGCCAGGTTAAGAGGAAGCTATTCTCTTTATCACTGAAAGGCAGAGCTGAGGAGTGGTATAGGCTGCTAAAGGATGGTCCATCTATTGCTTGGGAGGAAATTGTACCTCTCTTTTATTCCAAATTTTATCCTCCAAGTGAAATTCATAAAGATCGTAATCGAATATATAACTTTTGGCCTCATGATGGAGAGAGTATTGCCCAAGCATGGGGGGGACTAAAGTCACTAATGCTCAAATGCCCCACTCATGAGCTTCCCAGCAACATTGTTATTAATAACTTTTATGCAAGGCTTACTCTTCACGATAAGGATTTATTGGATGCTTCCTGCTCTAGATCATTTACGCGCATGAAAGAAGAAGCTAAGTGGGATCTTCTTGATCATATTCAAGAAAATACTGAAGGATGGGAAAACGATAAAGGTAGGAAGTCAGGTATAAATTATGATTATGAACGCATTAAAGCTTTTATGGGAACCGATGACTTTCATAATATTAGCACTGTTTATGGTCTTGATTCTCAGATACTTGCTAACTGTTTTAAGGCCTTTGCCTCTTATCTTGATGTTCCAAATAAAGATTGGAACAAATATCATGCGCCTTATAAAGATTCTGTTAGTCATATTTCTACTAAAACTACTGAAGTTTGTATTGTTGATCACATTTTGCCTGAACTTTATTTTGAGAAAACACCTTTCCCTACTAAGGTAAAGGAGCATTCCACTTTGATAAGCGTGCTTAATAAAAGTACCAAGAAAGCTGTAGAACCTGATGAGCAAATTACTATTAAGTCTCCTATAGCTATAGTGAAGGACCTTGTTACTAAAAATGTAGGAGATGAACATATTGTCTTTTGTGAAGATGCTTCTAACATTGTTTCACATCCTAGTAGGCCTAGGAAAGCAAGTGTTCCTGTTATTTCTGTCAGGATTGGTGATCATTGCTATTATGGTATATGTGACATCGGTGCAAGTTCAAGTGCTATTCCTTATGAGCTTTACAGAGAAATCGTGCATGAAATTGCCCCTTGTGAACATGAAGATATTGATGTGGTTATTCAGCTGGCTAACAGAGAGACCGTCCTGCCAATTGGTATTGTTCGAGATGTGGAAGTTCTATGTGGTAAGACTAAATATCCTACCGATTTTCTAGTACTTGGTAAGGAGGCTAGTGAAACTTTCCCTATTATTTTTGGTAGACCCTTTTTGAATACTTGTAGTGCTGTGATAGATTGTAAGAAGGAGAAAGTTGTGACTAAGTTTGATGGAGAGTCTTACGAGTTTAATTTTTCTAAGTTCGCTAAAGCTCCTTATGAAAATGATTTGCCTAATGAAAATTTTCGAGTTGAACAGCTTGCCTCTATTGCTGTTGCTCCTAATAATGCTTTGCAGCAATTTATGGACGACCATGAAAGTGATGTTTTTAGGAAAGAAAGAGAAGAGATTGACGATATTCTTGTTCGTCAACCACCGTTGATTAAGCACAATTTACCTGTGGAGGATCTTGGTAAGACTTTGCCACCTAAGGAAGATCCTATTTTTGAATTAAAACCTTTACCTGATGATCTTAATTATGCTTATATAGATGATAAGAAAATATATCATGTTATTATCAGTTCTAAGCTTTCAGGAAAGGAAGAAGAAAGGTTATTGGAAATATTGAGGAAACACCGAGGAGCTATGGGGTATACTCTTGATGATTTAAAAGGGATTTCTCCTACTATATGTCAGCATGCTATTAACATGGAGCCAGATGCAAAGCCAGTTGTTGAACATCAACGCCGCCTAATTCCCAAGATGAAGGAAGTGGTAAAAAATGAGGTATTGAAGCTCCTTGATGCTGGTATTATTTATCCTATTGCTGATAGTAGATGGGTTAGTCCTGTTCATTGTGTTCCTAAGAAAGGAGGTATCACTGTTGTGCCTAATGAGAATAACGAGATTATTTCTCAAAGGGTAGTAGTTGGTTATAGGATGTGCATTGATTTTAGAAAGGTAAACAAAGTTACTAAAAAGGATCATTATCCTTTACCGTTTATAGATCAAATGCTAGAGAGGTTATCTAAGAAAACTCATTTTTGTTTTCTTGATGGTTACTCTGGTTTCTCTCAGATTGTTGTTAAAAAGCTAGATCAAGAGAAAACCACTTTTACTTGCCCTTATGGAACTTATTCTTATAGACGCATGCCGTTTGGTTTGTGCAATGCTCCTGCTACTTTTTAAAGATGCATGTCTGCTATTTTTCATGGTTTTTGTGAAGAAATTGTGGAGGTTTTCATGGACGATTTCTCCGTCTATGGAACTTCTTTAGATAATTGTTTGCACAATCTTGATAAAGTTTTGCAGAGGTGTGAAGAAACTAATCTTGTTCTAAATTGGGAGAAATGCCACTTTATGGTGAATGAAGGAATCGTTCTTGGACATAAAATCTCCAAAAGAGGTATTGAAGTTGACAGAGCAAAGGTTGAAGCAATTGAGAAAATGCCCTGTCCTAGGGATGTTAAAGGTATTCATAGTATTCTTGGTCATGCTGGTTTCTATAGGAGGTTTATTAAAGATTTCTCTAAGATTTCAAAGCCTCTTACTAATCTTCTTCAAAAAGATGTACCATTTGTTTTTGAATGATTGTAAGGAAGCTTTTGAAACTCTTAAGAAGGCTTAAACTACTGCTCCTATTGTTCAACCACCTGATTGGAATTTACCCTTTGAAATTATGTGCGATGCTAGTGATTTTGCTGTTGGTGCTGTTCTTGGACAGCGCGTAGATACGAAGTTGAATGTTATTCATTATGCTAGTAAGACTCTTGATGCTGCTCAGAAGAATTATGCTACTACTGAGAAGGAGTTTCTTGCTATTGTTTTTGCATGTGATAAGTTTAGACCTTACATTGTTGATTCTAAAGTTACTATTCATACTGATCACGCTGCTATTAGATATCTTATGTCGAAGAATGATGCTAAGCCTAGGCTTATTAGATGGGTGTTGATTTTACAAGAGTTTGATTTGCATATTGTAGATAGAAAAAGTGCTGAAAATCCTGTTGCTGACAATTTGTCTAGATTGAAAAACGTTTCTTTTGATCCTATTCCTGTTAATGATAGTTTTCCAAATGAACAGTTGGCTTCAATAAATGTAACTTCGCGAGACCTTCCTTGGTATGCTAATTATACTAACTTCATTGTTTCCAAGTATTTGCCTCCAACCTTTACAGCTCAGCAAAGAAGAAAATTCTTTTATGATTTGAGGCATTATTTTTGGGATGAGCCGCACTTATATAAAGAAGGAGTTGATGGTATTACACAAAGATGTGTTCCAGAATATGAGCAACAAGCAATATTGAGAAAATGCCATGGTAGTGCTTATGGAGGACATCATGCTGGAGATAGAACTTCACAAAAGGTTCTACAATCAGGTTTTTATTGGCCAACCCTTTTTAAAGATGCTAGAAAGTATGTTTTATCTTGTGATGAATGTCAAAGAGTTGGTAATATTTTTAGACGTATTGAACCATTTGATTGTTGGGGATTTGACTTTATGGGTCCTTCTCCTCCTTCAGAAGGTTATACTCATATACTTGCTGCTGTTGATTATGTTACCAAGTGGGTAGAGCCATACCTACGAAGAGTGCCGATGGTGAGACCTCATTAAAAATGCTTAAGGATGTTATTTTTCCTAGGTTTGGTGTACCTAGATATCTTATGACTGACGGAGGTTCTCATTTTATTCACGGAGGTTTTAGAAAAGCTCTTGCTAGATATCACGTTAATCATAGAATTGCTTCTGCTTATCATCCCCAAACTAGTGGGCAGGTAGAGCTTTCGAATAGAGAGATCAAGTCTATCTTGCAGAAGACTGTAAATAGATCTAGGAAAAACTGGGCTAGCAAGTTAAACGATGCTTTATGGGCTTATAGAACTGCTTATAAGAACCCCATGGGCATGTCTCCTTACAAGATGGTTTACGGAAACAAAGCTTTTTGGGCAGTGAAAGAGCTTAATAGGGATTTTAAACTCGCCAGTAAGAAAAGGTTGCTTGATTTGAGTTCTTTAGATGAGTGGAGAAACGAAGCTTACGAGAATGCCAGACTTTTCAAAGAGAAAGTCAAGCAATGGCATGATAAGAGAATTCTTGAGAGAGAGCTTCATGTTGGTGAGAAAGTTCTATTGTATAGGTCTCATCTCAGATTTTTTGCAGGAAAATTACTCTCAAAATGGGAAGGACCCTAAGAGGTGTACCGCTCAGGTGCGATAAAGATTGCTTCGTTAAAAGACAACACTACACAAGTGGTAAATGTGCAAAGACTCAAACATTATATTGCTGGAGATTCTTATAATGAAGATGTTGATGTTATCCAAACGGTGACTCCGGAAGAATTCATCCAGGACAATATGCAGGAACCTGCAGAGTTCGTTTTCGAATAGGTAACAGTTCTAGTCAGAAAAGGTTTGCATTAAATTTTTCCATTAATATTTTTGTTGTTTTTATTAAATATGAAAAATCATGAGACAAAAACGGGCAGGAGACGGAGTCCGGTGGCTCCTCACCACCAGGGGGCGCGGGCCCACTCTAGGTCGCGCCGCCCTGTGGTGAGAGCACCCCAAAGCTCATTTTTGTCCCGGTTTCCTCTTGTGATTTCGTCTCGATGTTTAATTTTCGCCTATATAACCCCCCGGATTGCCCGAGGTCTGTATATCATTTTCTCGTCGTGTTTTTGTTTCAGCCAGTTTCTGTCAGGAGTTGATCTCATTTTTAGGAGCACCATGGACTCTACAAGCAATGACAAGGAGAAGATGCCTTCAGGAGATGATCACCAAGACCTCGAGCAGAAGGAGGAGGTCGGGAGTGAAGCCGAGAAGGAGAAGATAGAAGAAGAGCAACGCTCGGTCCCACGTGCTGTCATTGCAAGTATCGGAGTGGTGACGAACCCTAGCAAGTTTAAAAGAAGCTCATGGATGAGCACCGGAGGGGGTGTGCCGCACAACACCTTAGCTCCACGGACATCTCTGCCAGGCGACAACCACTTCCGTACTCTAATACATGAATATCAGTTTCAAAAGGTACCCAGATCACGATTGCCCTCTGGTTGGGATATAGATCGTTCTAACAGTGCAGGGAAAGAAAGCTCCAAGAGTTAAGAAGGATGGGGAAATAATTCCAAGAGCTGGGATTCTCAGGCTGACAGGTTCATGAGCCGTATTGATCACAATTCAGAGATGATTCGTAACCTCAGCTACAAGATTGATGACTTGAGATATTTGATTGAGAAGCTTATCAAAGACTCGCCACCACCGCCGGAGGAGTAATTCATCATTGGTATAGGCATCCTCTTAGCTTGTTCCAAGCTTGGGGGAGTGCCGCGGTATCTAATCATTATCTTTTACTTATTTACTTTTCAAGTAGAGTCATATCATGAATAGAGAAGTTATCTTATAGAATAGTTTGCAGTGTGGAGGTATCCTCCTTAGTTGGTTATCTATGTATCCCTTGGTGTGAGTTGCGGTAATGAAATATTAATGAGAAGTTTTATCGTTTACTTTCCGCACACTTTATTTTAGTTTGTAATTTTTCTTATATGATTAGTCTTGTTGATTAGTATTGGTATCACTTTGGGAGCATGAGTAAATTTAGCTGGTTTTGGCAAACTTAGCTTGGTCAATAGCAACATTACCTTGAGGTTTGAGTAGAAAAGAATAAAGAAGTGTTGGTAGTTACATCATTTTAGCTTTCCTTCATGTTTGGCTCATAAGCAATATTATTCTCAAGTTAAAATCTTTTGTACTTTCGAGGAAGTTTGCATGATTGTTCCTATTATATGTATGTTTGTTTTTTTCATGCAACTCTTATGCTTGCTACCCAGCCTTGCTAGCCAAAAAGCTGTACTGAGAGGGAATACTTCTCGTGCATCCAATTCCTAAAAAAACCAATTTACTTCCAAAGAGTCCATTATAAATCCCTATGCATGGTATTTCAAGCCATTCCAAGTAAATTTTCATGTGCTACCTTTCAAAAACCTTCAAATACTTCTCATTTTTGTGCCACTGTTTTTAGCTCATGAGGACGTAATGGTTGGGTTTGTTATCTTCCATACTAAATTAAGTACCCCTCGACTAGGCAGCTTCATCTGCTCGTCATTAATTTTGCAAGGGAGCTGGTCAGACCATTGTAATCTAAAAAAATAGAAAAGAAAGAAAAAGGCACTCCTCCATGGTATGTGAAAGTTGGTGGGCACCCGATGGAATCGGTTAGCCATGGTTTGAGAAAGGAAAAAGGTGGGGAGGAGTGCAAAGCTATAAAAGAGCACAATTATGCCAATTAATCAACATCTCAGAACCGCTCTCACTTGTTTAGTATGGAAGATATCAAGAACTCCGTTGCCAGTCGTTGACGAAAGCAACCACCTCTCAAAACAACTTTTATCTCTGTTTTGCAAATGAAAAGCTCTAGCACATGTTTAATCCCTGCTTCCCTCTACGAAGGGCCTGTCTTTTACTTTTATGTTGAGTCAACCTATTCCCTTCTATCTCAAGCAAGCATTTGAGTTGTTATATTTCACTCATCCATATGTTGATCCGTTCAATCATGTTTATTATCTTCCTTTGTTTAGTACAATGCTTTTATCTGAAGGAATATATCTTTGAAAGCTTTCTATGATTGCAAAGAGTTTGTTTCGTTGAGCATATGGTTTTTGCTATATTAGATCTTTTATAAAAGGCTTTGTTCAAAAGTAAGTATAGTTTATTCATTGTTCTCTGACCAAGAACTAAGGTTTGCCATCACCAATTATAATTTACCTTGTGCATCTTTATTTGTGATTCCCTTTTACTTATTGGAAGTCTATATTATATGTAGGGAAGTTGATGTCTATTATAAATTGTGCCTTAGTGAATGTGATGCTTCTTGTCCGTATTTTGATTATCGACACTTCACTCCATAAACCCGTGGTCATGTTTACCGAGTTTAGTTTTCGCTTGGGGACAAGCGAGGTCTAAGCTTGGGGGGGTTGATACGTCCATTTTGCATCACTATTTTGTATCATAATTTACTGTTATTCATTGATATATTTCACATTTAGAGATGATACTTATGTTGTTTCCTCTGTTTTTACATGTTTGATGATCATTGGAGGATTTGCTGCCGGAGTTAGGATTCTGCTGGAAAAAGGACCGTCAAGACACCATGTTTCGGAAGATCACGAAATTCTAGAAAAATACCAGAAAATTATATTTCGCCAGAAGACTGAAGGAGCCAGAAGGAGGAGGCGAGAGGAGCCACAGGGTGGGCTCACCACCAGGGGGTGATGACCCACAAGTATAGGGGGTGTATCGTAGTACTTTTGATAAATAAGAGTATCGAACCCAACGAGGAGCAGAAGGTGTTGATAAGTGGTTTTGATCAAGGATTCACTGTAAATACTAGCAAACGGGTTTTCAGGGGCATATGGTAATGCAAGTAAATAAAGTATGAGTAAATAAAAGACAATAATAGTAATTGCTGCAAGTGGCCCAATCCTTTCTAGAGCAAATGACAAGCTGGTTGTGTAACTTATGATGACCAAACGTTCTCGAGGACACACGGGAGTTTCTGTCAAGTGCTTTCGCTTCATACCGCTAAATAATCTTATTGGTTTGATAAGTGTTATGGGGGTGAACCTGTGCTAGCGCACTACCCTTACTAGGATAAATACACACTTGTGATTATACCCCTTGCAAGCATCCACAACTACAAGAAAGTAATTAATATAAATCTAACCACAACCTTAAACTATAAGATCCTACGCTCCCTGGTACAATGGTTTCCCAACGGAGGTTTAGGTTTCTGTCACTCCAGCAACCCACAATAGGTAGCCAAATACACAATGCATCTCACTAGGCCCATAAATGGTGAAGTGTCATATAGTCGACGTTCACATGACACCACTAGTGAAATAGCACCACAACAAATAAATATCAAACCATTAAATATTACTCAACATAATTCCACTACTAACATCTTGACTTCTCTCATGTCCTCAAGAACTAAACAAACTACTCACAAGACATCATATGGATCATAATCAGAGGTGAAATAATGGTAAATAACAATCTGAACATAAACCTTAATTCAACGGTTCCACTCAATAGCATCAACCACAAGAGTAATCAACACCGGGAAAGTTTCCCCTAAGAATTTGACAAGATTCAACTCAAGATGTTATAGCGGGATGGCATGGTGATGGTGGATATGATGGTGCTGGTGATGAGGATGACGGTGATGATGATCCTGATGAAGTCCGGCGCGATGATGATGACGATGGCGACGATCTTCCCTCTCCGGGAAGGAATTTCCTCGGCAGATTTCTTCCTGCCGGAGAGCTTTTCTCTCTCTGGTGTTTTCTGCCCTGCAGAGGCGGCGGTGTCTATCTCTGAGCCCGCCCTTGACTTAGGTTTTCGAGGACGATGAAATATGCGAAGGGGCGATGGCAGTAGTGGGCCAGGGTGGCCTCACCATAGGCCGGCGAGGCTAGGGGTGGGCCCACGCCCCTGGTGGTGTGCCCACCCTGTGGCTCCTCTTGTCTCCTCCTTCTGGCTCCTCCAGTCTTCTGGCGAAATATAATTTTCTGGTATTTTTCTGGAATTTCTTGATCTTCTGAAATATGGTGTCTTGACGGTCCTTTTTCCAGCAGAATCCTAACTCTGGCAGCAAATCCTCCAATGATCATCAAACATGTAAAAACAGAGGAAACAACATAAGTATCATCTCTAAATGTGAAATATAGCAATGAATAACAGTAAATTATGATACAAAATAGTGATGCAAAATGGACGTATCAACCCCCCCCCCCCAAGCTTAAACCTCGCTTGTCCCCAAGCGAATTTATGAAGTGAAGTGTCGATAATCAAAATACGGACAATAAGCATGACATTTACTAAGGCACAATTTATAATAGACAGCAACTTCCCTTTATATGATATAGACTTGCAATAAGTAAAAGAGAATCACAAATAAAGATGCACAAGGTAAATTATAATTGGTGATGGCAAACCTTAGTTCTTGGTCAGAGAACAATGAACAAACTATACTTGCTTTTGAACGGAGCCTTTTAAAACATAGCTAATATAGCAAAAACCATATGCTCAACGAAACAAACTCTTTGCAATCATAGAAAGCTTTCAAACATACATTCCTTCAGATAAAAGCATTGTACTAAACAAAAGAAGTTAGTAAACATGATTGAACGGATCAACATATGGATGAGTGAAACATAACAACTCAAATGCTTGCTTGAGATAGAAGGGAATAGGTTGACTCAACATAAAAGTAAAAGACAGGTCCTTCGCAGAGGGAAGCAGGGATTAAACATGTGCTAGAGCTTTTCATTTGTAAAACAAAGATAAAAGTTATTTTGAGAGGTGGTTGCTATTGTCAATGACTAGCAACGGAGTTCTTGATATCTTCCATACTAAACAAGTGGGAGCGGTTCCGAGATGTTGATTAATTGGCACATTGTGCTCTTTTATAGCTTGGCATTCCTTCCCACCTTTTGCTTTCTCAAACCATGGCTAACCGATTCCATCGGGTGCCCACCAACTTTCACATACCATGGAGGAGTGCCTTTTTCTCTTTTTTTTTCTCTTTCTAGATTACAATGGTCTGACCAGCTCCCTTGCAAATTATTGATGAGCAGATGAAGCTGCCTAGTCGAGGGGTACTCAATTTAGTATGGAAGATAACAAACCCAACCACTACGTCCTCATGAGCTAAAAACAGTGGCACAAATGAGAAGTATTTGAAGGTTTTTGAAAGGTAGCACATGAAAATTTCCTTGGAATGGCTTGAAATACCATGCATAGGAATTTATAGTGGACCCTTTTGTGACGCCCCAAAATCGGCACCTTGCAGATTATAGCGATCAAGCCACAATCTACATAATGTCGCTTTGGAAACGCACCACCAAGCGCCTCGTGCACGTTGGAGCGTGCACGCGATGCGGGTGGAATCGAGGTAGCAACAGTTACACAAGTTCACGATGAAACCCACAAAAGAATATATAATATAACCACGAAGACTCCACGAGTCAAAATATCCAAATATACATACAAAGATCCAAATCATACATAAAGCAAATAGTATCCGAGTACGGACAAGAGTACAAATGGGCCTAAGAGGCCTGAAGATAAACGATGGCATTCAAACCCTGCCCAGGCCAAGCCGGAAGGGTAACCTTAATAACGTCGTCGCTCCCATACCTGTCAAAATCGTCGGGCCAATGGTTGCCGAACAAGGATGGAGAAAGAGAAAAAGGAAAAAAAACGAGGGTGAGTACCGAGGCACGTACTCGCGAGACTGGAATTCAGCTGTGCTCGCCTACAGGCTATATGGTGGACTTAGCGGCAACAAAAGCACTAAACTACAGAGACACACTACAATATCCGTCTAAATAGAATAAGATAAGACAGCGCATAAAAGTAACCAACTAGATACTAACACCAAACATAACCCAGCCGATGAATCACCTCCTCAGTGACCAAACGAAGAAGCAAGTATCAAAGGCACTCACACGGTTACCAAGTTTTATTGCAGGTTTATTGTTGTAGTTGTGCTAGCTTACTACACAAGTTTATTAGTATTCAAATAGCAGGTGCAAGTTGTTCTATGATTGAGTAGTACAGCTCCAAGTCGTCCATAACCGCAGACACGGCTTTTCGAAAAGATTTGACCCTGCAGGGGTGCCCAAATGTACCCAAACGTTCGATCAATCCTTCCGGCAAATCTCGCACCCTTAATAAAAACAGGTGCGCCATTAGGATAGTCACGACTCGCACTCTCCTTCACTACAAACAAGTCCAGGAAGCCACCTAACTAAGTTTAACCCGAATCGAGAGTCCGGCCGAATCTCCGAGACGGACCTAGCTGTTGCGGAGACGGCCTCCGAGGCCCGGCTCCACCCACGGGAGACGACCCTCTTCGGCATGCGATAAACGCTCGTGCCGCATAACCTATGCGTGCATGCAGAAAGCAAACAAGGGGTTACAAGGCACCCACGGCTTCCCCCAAAGTAAATCGGACCATAAGATACAAGAGCTGCATGCACGCAAGAACCAAATGGAAAACCTCAAACTAGTTGTGGCCACTGGACAAGTGTGTAGATTCCGGCAGTGATCGAGGGGAGGCCCATAAACGTACCCACGTCTGGTTAGAGCGCTCAGTCTCAGAACAGTTCATGCGATCTCGGGGTCCTAGGGGACACAAGTGAGCCATCGTAAAACTGGCAAAATGACTCACCGATGCCTCTACTTAATTCAATTTTAATCATTAACATTAAAGTAAGCCATGAGTATCTCCAACAACATATATCCTAAAGTAGAGCATGTGATAACTTCCCAACCCAATAAGATAAAACAACTCCAACAACCTGAAGATGCCTATGACTCGCAAGGCCAACTTGAACAACAAGCACACGGGTAATAGGATGTATGAAAGGTTCTATGGCTTTGCTTTGGATAAACAGGTGGATAGGACACGTGACTCGAACAAAGCATCACGACACAAGGCTAGAATATAGAGCTAGCGAGAGCAAAAGAGTTAAATGGGTAGAGAGAAAAGGGCTCGCCTGCAAAGAGTGTCAAAGAACTTGTCGTTGCTCACATCACCACGAAGCATCCTATTCGCAAAGATTCAAATCGCTACAACAAACAACATACGCAACACTTACTACTACATCAAAAGAATCGGCATGATCATGTGAAGCATGTATGCATGACATGGCAAGTATGATGCAATGCAACTTATCCAAATTAAGCGGAATCGGAATTCCGACACACACATATAAGGTTCAAGTTGTTTTACTACACGATAATTTATATGTTGATTAGCATGGCAAGACAAGGCATGGATGAGCTACACAAAATTAAATGAAGTGGGAAAACCATATTTGGTAAATCCTAATTACTCCATATGTTACTTATTAGGTGTAATGCAAACTATCACGTCACTACATGATGCGAGATGCAAACAGTAGTATGGATGGCAGATTCAGATTCTACACATTTTTATGAACAATTTTCATATAAAATACTTTTTATTCCGAGTTACGGAATAGAAGATATTAATTTTGCAAGATTCAAACATGTTATGCCATTTTCTGAAAAACAGAGAAATAGGTGAGACTTTTCTCACCGAGGGTTGGGCGAGCCTGGGAGGCTGACGTGCGGCCCGGGAAGCTGACTGGGCCAGCGGGTGCTGAGATGGCGTGTACAGAGGCTGACTGGCGGGGCCGGCGTGTCAGCTGTACAAGAAAACAGAACAAAAATGTGGAGACTTTTGCCTCTGATGGAATTCGAACTTATGGTCTTATAAGCTGAATCAAAGGAACGAACTAGCTGAGCTACCTGTTGGGTTGTAACAACATGGGAAGCCAATATTTATATTGAATGAAGTCGAAGATGTTTCCTGACGAAACTGAACCGAAGCCGAGACCAACGGCGGGGCACCTGCCACATGAGGATGCAGAGGCGGTTCGGAGAGCATGGCGTCAGAGACGAGGCTGCAGGATGCGGTCTTGGCGTCGGCTTGGTGACGCTCAGGAGCAGACCTTGGCGTTGGGGCTTGCAGGGACACGCGGGCAAGGACGGGCTGCAGGGCAGCGCGCAGACGGAAGGTCGAGGATGCAGACGCGCATGCGCGTGGCAGCGAAGGACGAGCGGCGGGAGATGCTGGGGAGGAAGTGGTCGACGATGGGAAAAGTGCGTGGGGACGCAGGTGGTCTTGAGGACGACGCTGGACAGGGAGGCTCAAAACGCGGGGCTTGGCCATGGCTGAAACTTGGCCGAAGACGTGCAGAAGGCGACGGGGAGGAGACGTGGACACGCACGCAGGCTGCGCGTAGAGGGAGGCGAGCATGAACCTGGACGCGCGGGCGGAGCAGAACCTGACATAGAAGACGATGCACCCGGCGTGGTTGATGTCGAGCCGGACAGGGAACGTGCTGGCGGCGCGCCGAACTTGAACGGAGCCCAAAAAAACTTCACCTTGGATGGTCGCGGACGGCGGTCGTGGACGGGCGGGAGCACAAGGGCAGCAGGACGCGGACGAGCATGGCGAGAGGCGCGCTGCCTGCGTGCACGCTCGAAAAAGGATAGACGCCGGGGACGAGGGAGTCGCGGCGCACGACTTGAAGCAGCAGGAGCAAGAACTCGAGGTCCAGCAGAGGACGCGCGAGTTGGATCAGTAGACACGCCTGGACACGGGGCTTCACAGAGGTGCGACGTTCTTGGCGGAGCTTCGGCTACGCTTGAGAGGACGCGAGCGAAGCGGAGGGCGATGGCGACCTTGGCGTTGATAGGGCGGCTCCGGCTTGTTTTTCTCGACGAGTAGGAAGAGGTTGATGAGGCACAACGATTCCCGAGCATTGCTGTGCTCGACGATGACCATGGCGACAACTTGATGGTGGTGCCTTCGGTTGCTTGCAGTGAAGAGGAGAAGAGAGAGAGAGAGAGCAACGAGACAGAGAAGGGAGAAGAGTGGCGGCGGCAGCAGGAGGGAGTGGCTAGGAATAGCTAGGGTTTGCAGGGAGAAGTGAGGAGATTAAAAAAGGAAGGGCGTCGGTGCATGGGAGCCGTCCCATCGAGGCCAGGGCGACGTGGAGTGTCGGGATGAGCGCCGTACGAAGAAGAACACATCAAACACAGCGCTCTCTCCTGGCTTGGAAAGATGGGCCACCAGGTGGCTTTGGAGAGGAAGAAAATGGCTAGAAGGAGGAGTCAGCCCTTTAACTCGAATTTCCAGATTTTGCAAAGATAAAAGGAACAAAGATAGACAGAAGTTTGAAAGATTTGAAACCAAATTTAAACAAATTGAATTTAGAAAAGCTTATAGTTGTTGGAAACAAGATTTCCAACATAAATCAAAATACTTTAATTACTGTAGTTTAGAGCTTAATTTAGAACAAAGAATATAAGAGGGAGGTTGTTATACAACCATACAAGAAAAAAAATTAAATAGACTTTAATAAAAAATAATTTTATTTGACAAAAAATGCAAGGTTATAGATGCATGATGATGCACACGTCACGATGACGCGAAAAAGAAAAAGAACAAACCATTCTAATATTGGGGATTTTTCTGGGTCATTACACCTTTGGAATTAACTTGGTTTTTAGGAGTTGGATGCACAAGAAGTATTCCCTCTCAGTACAGGTATTTGGCTAGCAAGGCTGGGTAGCAAGCATAAGAGTTGCATGAAACAAACAAACATACATATAATAGGAACAATTATGCAAACTTCCTTGAAAGTACAAAAGATTTTAACTTGAGAATACTATTGCTTATGAGCCAAACATGAAGGAAAGCTGAAGTGATGTAACTACTAGCACTTCTTTCTTTTTCTACTCAAACCTCAAGGTAATATTGCTACTGACCACGCTAAGTTTGCCAAAACCAACTAAATTTACACATGCTCCCAGAGTGATACCAATACTAATCAACAAGTCTAATCATATAAGAAAGATTGCAAACTAAAATAAAACGTGCGGAAAGTAAACGCTAAAACTTCTCATTAATATTTCATTACCGCAACTCACACCAAGGGATACATAGATAACCAACTAAGGAGGATACTTCCACATTGCAAACTATTCTATAAGATAACTTCTCTATTCATGATATGGCTCTACTTGAAAAGTAAATGAGTAAAACATAATGATGTGATACCGCGGCACTCCCCCAAGCTTGGAACAAACCAAGGGGATGCCTATACCAATGACGAATTACTCCTTCGGCGGTGGTGGTGGTGAGTCCTTAATAAGCTTCTCAATCAAATCTCTCAAGTCATCAATCTTGTAGCTGAGATTACTAATCATCTCTGAATTGTGCTCAATACTGCTCATGAACCTGTCAGCCTGAGAATCCCAGCTCTTTGAATTATTTCCCCATCCATCTTCACTCTTGGAGCTTTCTTTCTGTGCATTGTTAGAACGATCTATATCCCAACTAGAGGGCAATTGTGACCTTGGTACCTTTTGAAACTGATGTTCATGTATTAGAGTATGGAAGTGGTTGTTGCTTGACGGGGATGTCCGTGGAGCTAAGGTGTGACGCGGCGCACCCCCTCCGGTGCTCATCCATGAGCTTATTTTAAACTTGCTAGGGTTCGTCACCACTCCGATACTTGCAATGACAGCACGTGGGACCGAGCGTTGCTCTTCTTCTATCTCCTCTTTCTCGGTTTCACTCCCGACCTCCTCCTTTGGCTCGAGATCTTGGTGATCATCTCCTGAAGGCATCTTCTCCTTGTCATTTCTTGTAGAGTCCATGGTGCTCCTAAAACTGAGATCAACTCCTGACAGAAACAGCTCGAAATGAAAACACGACGAGAAAACGATATACAGACCTCGGGCAATCCGGGGGGTTATATAGGCGAAAATTAAACATCGAGGCGAAATCACAGGAGGAAACCGGGACAGAAACAAGCTCCGGGGTGGTCTCACCACAGGGCGGTGCGGCCTGGAGTGGGCCCACGCCCCCTGGTGGTGAGGAGCCACCGGACTCCGTCTCTTGCCCGTTTTTGTCTCATGATTTTTCATATTTAATAAAAACAACAAAAATATTAATGGAAAAGTTTAACGCGAACCTTTTCTGACTAGAACTGTTACCTATTCGAAAACGAACTCTGCAGGTTCCTGCATATTGTAATGGATGAATTCTTCCGGAGTCACCGCTTGAATAACATCAACATCTTTATTATAAGAATCTCCAGCAATATAATGTTTTAGTCTTTGCCCATTCACCACTTGTGTAGTGTTATCTTTTAACGAAGCAATCTTTATCGCACATGAGCGGTACACCTCTTCAATAACATAGGGTCCTTCCCATTTTGAGAGTAATTTTCCTACAAAAAATCTGAGACGGGACCTATACAATAGAACTTTCTCACCAACATGAAACTCTCTCTTAAGAATTCTCTTATCATGCCATTGCTTGACTTTCTCTTTGAAAAGTCTGGCATTCTCATAAGCTTCGTTTCTCCACTCATCTAAAGAACTCAAATCTAACAACCTTTTCTTACCGGCGAGTTTAAAATCCCTATTAAGCTCTTTCACTGCCCAAAAAGCTTTGTGTTCTAATCCTAAGGGCAAGTGACACGCTTTTCCGTAAACCATCTTGTAAGGAGACATGCCCATGGGGTTCTTATAAGCAGTTCTATAAGCCCATAAAGCATTGTTTAACTTGCTAGCCTAGTTTTTCCAAGATCTATTTACAGTCTTCTGCAAGATAGACTTGATCTCTCTATTTGAAAGCTCTACCTGCCCACTAGTTTGGGGATGATAAGCAGAAGCAATTCTATGATTAACGTCATATCTAGCAAGAGTTTTTCTAAAACCACCGTGAATAAAATGAGAACCTCCGTCAGTCATAAGATATCTAGGTACACCAAACCTAGGAAAAATAACATCCTTAAGCATTTTTAATGAGGTCTCACCATCGGCACTCTTTGTAGGTATGGCTTCTACCCACTTAGTAACATAAGCAACGACAACAAGTATATGAGTATAACCTTCTGAAGGAGGAAAAGGACCCATAAAGTCAAATCCCCAACAATCAAATGGTTCAATAACAACAGTGTAATTCATAGGCATTTCATTACGTCTAGAAATATTACCAACTCTTTGACATTCATCACAAGATAAAACATACTTTCTAGCATCTTTAAAAAGGGTTGGCCAATAAAAACCTGATTGTAAAATCTTTTGTGCAGTTCTATCTCTAGCATGATGTCCTCCATAAGCACTACCATGGCATTTCCTCAATATTTGTTGTTGCTCATATTCTGGAACACATCTTCGCATAATACCATCAACTTCTTCTTTATATAAGTGTGGGTCATCCCAAAAGTAATGCCTCGGGTCGTAAAAGAATTTTCTTCTTTTCTGAGCTGTAAAGGTTGGAGGCAAATACTTGGAAACAATAAAGTTAGCATAATCAGCATACCACGGAAGGTCTCGCGAAGTTACATTTATCGAAGCCAACTACTCATTTGGAAAACTATCATTAACAGGAATAGGATCAAAAGAAACATTTTCCAATCTAGACAAATTGTCAGCAACAGGATTTTCAGCACCTTTCCTATCTACAATATGCAAATCAAACTCTTGTAAAAGCAACACCCATCTAATAAGCCTAGGCTTAGCATCCTTCTTCGACATAAGATATCTAATAGCAGCGTGATCAGTATGAATAGTAACTTTAGAATCAACAATGTAAGGTCTAAACTTATCACATGCAAAAACAATAGCAAGAAACTGTTTCTCAGTAGTAGCATAATTCTTCTGAGCAGCATCAAGAGTCTTACTAGCATAATGAATAACATTCAACTTCTTAGCTACGCGCTGTCCAAGGACAGCACCAATAGCAAAATCACTAGCATCAGACATAATTTCAAAGGGTAAATTCCAATCAGGTGGTTGAACAATAGGAGCAGTAGTTAAAGCCTTCTTAAGAGTTTCAAAAGCTTCCTTACAATCATCATCAAAAACAAATGGTACATCTTTTTGAAGAAGATTAGTAAGAGGCTTCAAAATCTTAGAGAAATCTTTAATAAACCTCCTATAGAAACCAGCATGACCAAGAATACTACGAATACCTTTAACATCCCTGGGACATGGGCATTTTCTCAATTGCTTCAACCTTTGCTCTGTCAACTTTGATACCTCTTTTGGAGATTTTATGTCCAAGAACAATTCCTTCATTCACCATAAAGTGGCATTTCTCCCAATTTAGAACAAGATTAGTTTCTTCACACCTCTGCAAAACTTTATCAAGATTGTGCAAACAATTATCAAAAGAAGTTCCATAGACGAAAAAATCATCCATGAAAACCTCCACAATTTCTTCACAAAACCCATGAAAAATAGCAGACATGCATATTTGAAAAGTAGCAGGAGCATTGCATAAACCAAACGGCATACGTCTATAAGCATAAGTTCCATAAGGAGAAGTAAAAGTGGTTTTCTCTTGATCTTGCTTTTTAACAACAATCTGAGAGAAACCAGAATAACCATCAAGGAAACAAAAATGAGTTTTCTTAGATAACCTCTCTAGCATTTGATCTATAAATGGTAAAGGATAATGATCTTTCTTAGTAACTTTGTTTACCTTTCTAAAATCAATGCACATCCTATAACCAACTACTGCCCTTTGAGGAATAAGCTCATTATTCTCATTAGGGACAACAGTGATACCTCCTTTCTTAGGAACACAATGAACATGACTAACCCATCTACTATCAGCAATAGGATAAATAATACCAGCATCAAGGAGCTTCAATACCTCATTTCTTACCACTTCCTTCATCTTGGAAATTAAGCGGCGTTGATGTTCAACTACTGGCTTTGCATCTTCTTCCATGTTAATAGCATGTTGACATATAGTTGGAGAAATCCCTTTTAAATCATCAAGAGTATAGCCCATAGCTCCTCGATGTTTCCTCAATATTTCCAATAACCTTTCTTCTTCCTTTCCTAAAAGTTTAGAACTAATAATAACAGGATATATTTTCTTATCCTCTATATAAGCATACTTAAGATCATCAGGTAAAGGTTTTAATTCAAAAACAGGATCTTCCTTAGGTGGCAAAGTGGTACCAAGATCCTCTACAGGTAAATTGTGCTTAATCAATGGTGGTTGACGAAGAAGAATATCGTCAATCTCTTCTCTTTCCTTCCTGAAAAATCACTTTCATGGTCCTCCATAAATTGCTGTAAAGCATTATTTGGAGCAAGAGCAATAGAGGCAAGTTGTTCAACTCGAAAATTTTCATTAGGCAATTCATTTTCATAAGGAGCTTTAGCAAACTTAGAAAAATTAAACTCATAAGACTATCCATCAAACTTAGTCACAACTTTCTCCTTCTTGCAATCTATCACAGCACTACAAGTATTCAAAAAGGGTCTACCAAAAATAATAGGACAAGTTTCACTAACTTCAGTACCAAGTATAAGAAAAATAGTAGGGTATTTAGTCTTACCACACAAAACTTCCACATCTTGAACAATACCAAGTGGAGAGATAGTTTGTCTATTAGCAAGCAGAATAACCACATCAATCTCCTCCAATTCACAAGGGGCAATTTCATGCATAATTTCTCTGTAAAGCTCTAAAGGAATAGCACTTGAACTTGCACCGATGTCACATAAACCATAATAGCAATGATCGCAAATCCTGACAGAAATAACAGGAACACTTGCTTTCCTAGGCCTACTAGGATGTGAAACAATGTTAGAAGCATCTTCACAAAAGACAGTATGTTCACCCCCTACATTTTTAGTAACAAGGTCCTTCACTATAGCCACAGGAGACTTAATAGTAATTTGCTCATCAGGTTCTACAGCTTTCTTGGTACTTTTATTAAGCACGCTAATCAAAGTGGAATGCTCCTTTACCTTAGCAGGGAAAGGCGTTTTCTCAAAATAAGGTTCAGGCAAAATGCGATCAACAGTACAAACTTCAGTAGTTGTAGCAGAAATATGACTAACAGAATCTTTATAAGGCACATAATATTTGTTCCAATCTTTCTTTGGAACATCAAGATAAGAGGCAAAAGCCTTAAAACAGTTAGCAAGTATCTGAGAATCAAGACCATAAACAGTGCTAACATTATGAAAGTCATCAGTTCCCATAAAAGCTTTAATGCATTCATAATCATAATTTATACCTGACCTCCTACCTTTGTCGTTTTCCCATCCTTCAGTATTTTCTTGAATACGATCAAGGAGATCCCACTTAGCTTCTTCTTTCATGCGTGTAAATGATCCAGAGCAGGAAGCATCCAACAAATCCTTATCGTGAAGAGTAAGCCTCGCATAAAAGTTATTAATAACAATGTTGCTGGGAAGCTCATGAGTGTGGCATTTGAGCATTAGTGACTTCAATCTCCCCCACGCTTGGGCAATACTCTCTCCATCACGAGGCCAGAAGTTATATATTCGATGACGATCTTTATGAATTTCACTTGGAGGATAAAATTTGGAATAAAAGAGAGGTACAATTTCCTCCCAAGCAATAGATGGACCATTCTTTAGCAGCCGATACCACTCCTCAGCTCTGCCTTTCAGTGATAAAGAGAATAGCTTCCTCTTAACCTGGCTTGATGAAATACCTGCACACTCGAACAACTCGCATAATTCATGTATAAAGAGTAAATGATTGCCCAGATGGATAGTTCCATCTCCTGAATAGCAGCTATTCATAACTCGTTCAACAATTTTCATAGGTATTTTAAAAGGATCTAATTGAGCAGGTGGTGGTGGTGGTTCATCCACATCCGCAATAGTGGTAGTAGTGTTCCCAAATAGGAAACCAAATGGAGAACTCTCCATAGCAAAATAAAATAAAAATAAAAGACAGAAATAAAAACAATACTCACCGCGATGGTTACCTTTACCAATTCCACTCTTCAATAGCGCTTCACTCCCCGGTAACGGCGCCAGAAAATAGTCTTGATGACCCACAAGTATAGGGGGTGTATCGTAGTACTTTCGATAAATAAGAGTGTCAAACCCAATGAGGAGCAGAAGGTGTTGATAAGTGGTTTTGATCAAGGATTCACTGTAAATACTAGCAAACGGGTTTTCAGGGGTATTTGGTAATGCAAGTAAATAAAGTACGAGTAAATAAAAGACAATAATAGTAATTGCTGCAAGTGGCCCAATCCTTTCTAGAGCAAAGGACAAGCTGGTTGTGTAACTTATGATGACCAAACGTTCTCGAGGACACACGGTAGTTTCTGTCAAGTGCTTTCGCTTCATACCACTAAATAATCTTTATTGGTTTGATAAGTGTTATGGGGGTGAACCTGTGCTAGTGCACTATACTTACTAGGATAAATACACACTTGTGATTATACCCCTTGCAAGCATCCGCAACTACAAGAAAGTAATTAAGATAAATCTAACCACAACCTTAAACTCTAAGATCCTACGCTCCCTGGTGCAATGGTTTCCCAATGGAGCTTTAGGTTTCTGTCACTCCAGCAACCCCACAATTGGTAGCCAAATACACAATGCATCTCACTAGGCCCATAAATGGTGAAGTGTCATGTAGTCGACATTCACATGACACCACTAGTGAAATAGCACCACAACAAATTAATATCAAACCATTAAATATTACTCAACATAATTCCACTACTAACATCTTGACTTCTCCCATGTCCTCAAGAACTAAACGAACTACTCACAAGAAATCATATGGATCATAATTAGAGGTGAAATAATGGTAAATAACAATCTGAACATAAACCTTAATTCAACGGTTCCACTCAATAGCATCAACCACAAGAGTAATCAACACCGGGAAAGTTTCCCCTAAGAATTTGACAAGATTCAACTCAAGATGTTACAGCGGGATGGCATGGTGATGGTGGAGATGATGGTGCTGGTGATGAGGATGATGGTGATGATGACCCCGATGAAGTCCGGCGTGATGATGATGACGATGGCGATGATCTCCCCTCTCCGGGAAGGAATTTCCCCGGCAGATTTCTGCCTGCTGGAGAGCTTTTCTCTCTCTGGTGTTTTCTGCCCCGCAGAGGTGGAGGTGTCTATCTCTGAGCCCCCTTGACTTAGGTTTTCGGCAACGATGAAATACAAGATGGGGCGATGGTAGTAGTGGGTCAGGGTGGCCTCACCACGGGCCGGCGCGACCAGGGGTGGGCCCACGCCCCCTAGTGGTGTGCCCACCCTGTGGCTCCTCTCGTCTCCTCCTTCTGGCTCCTCCAGTCTTCTGGTGAAATATAATTTTCTGGTATTTTTTTGGAATTTCTTGATCTTCCGAAATATGGTGTCTTGATGGTCCTTTTTCCAGCAGAATCCTAACTCCTACAGCAAATCCTCCAATGATCATCAAACATGTAAAAATAGAGGAAACAACATAAGTATCATCTCTAAATGTGAAATATATCAATGAATAACAGTAAATTATGATACAAAATAGTGATGCAAAATGGACGTATCAGGGGGCGTGGCCCCACCCCTGGCCACGCCGGCCTGTGGTGTGGCCACCCTGGCCCACTACTACCATCGCCCCTTCGCGTATATCATCGTCCCCGAAAACCTAAGTGAAGGGGGGCTCAGAGATAGACACCGCCACCTCTGCGGGGCGAAAAACACGAGAGAGAGAAAAGCTCTCCGGCAGGCAGAAATCTGCCGGGGAAATTCCTTCCCGGAGAGGGGAGATCATCGCCATCGTCATCATCATCGCACCGGACTTCATCGGGATCATCATCACCATCACCCTCATCACTAGCACCTTCATCTCCACCATCACCATGCCATCCCGCTGTAACATCTTGAGTTGAATCTTGTCAAATTCTTAGGGGAAACTTTCCCGGTGTTGATTACTCTTGTGGTTGATGCTATTGAGTGGAACCGTTGAATTAAGGTTTATGTTTAGATTGTTATTTACCATTATTTCACCTCTGATCATGATCCATATGATGTCTTGTGAGTAATTTGTTTAGTTCTTGAGGACATGGGAGAAGTCAAGATGTTAGTAGTGGAATTATGTTAAGTAATATTTAATGGTTTGATATTTATTTGTTGTGGTGCTATTTCACTAGTGGTGTCATGTGAACGTCGACTACATGATACTTCACCATTTATGGGCCTAGTGGAATGCATTGTGTATTTGGCTACCAATTGTGGGGTTGCTCGAGTGACAAAACCTAAACCTCCATTGGGAAACAATTGCACCAGGGAGCGTAGTATCTTAGAGTTTAAGGCTATGGTTAGATTTATCTTAATTACTTTCTTGTAGTTGCAGATGCTTGCAAGGGGTATAATCACAAGTGTGTATTTATCCTAGTAAGGGTAGTGCGCTAGCACAGGTTCACCCCTATAACACTTATCAAACCAATAAAGATTATTTAGCGGTATGAAGCGAAAACACTTGACAGAAACTCCCGTGTTTCCTCGAGAACGCTTGGTCATCATAAGTTACACAGCCGGCTTGCCCTTTGCTCTAGAAAGGATTGGGCCACTTGCAGCAATTACTATTATTGTCTTTTATTTACTCATACTTTATTTACTTGCATTACCAAATACCCCTGAAAATCAGTTTGCTAGTATTTACTATGAATCCTTGATCAAAACCACTTGTCAACACCTTCTTCTCCTTGTTGGGTTCGACACTCTTATTTATCGAAAGTACTACGATACACCCCCTATACTTGTGGGTCATCAGTCTCTTTCCCACATTGATTCATACTTGAATTCCTTTGGTTTTCTGTTGTTGGATGATTCATCATACTCAATCAGGATTGGAAGGTGATCAGATCTGGTCGAGCACAGATGTGTAACCTTTGAGTTTGAAAATTTTCTACTCCAACAATCTAAGGCCAATACCCTGTCTAATATAGCTTTGATATTCTTGCAACCCTTCTTCCAATTATCAAAGTTCCAAGCCAAGCCTGAAAACTCCGGGTCAAAAAGGTTGCAAAAAGCTAGGGTCGATTTGAAAGCCTCCATTCTTCTCTCTGATCTCTTGGTTTGTGAGAAATGTTCATTCTGCCACATCGTTTTGTTGAAATCCCCTAGCATGAGCCAAGGATCTGAAGAGAATGGCTTAATTCTACGGAGAGTAGTCCACATGTGATGTCTTTCTGACGCTTTAGGATCGCCATAGACAAAGGTTTCCTGCCACTATTGGCCATTGGGGTCCTCTCTTATTAACACATTGATAGACCTTTTCCTATTTCTTTTATTTCCACATGCTCATCCCAGAACAGCGCGATGCCACCACCCTTTCCTATGCCGGGTTGCGTAATACAATTTTTGAGGCCTAACCTCCATGTAAGATTCTTTATTTTCTCTTCTCGCTTTCTAGTCTCGCAGATGAACACAATCTTGGGCCTGCGGGTGCGAAGGAGCAGCACCAGTTCATGAACCGTCCCTGGTTGGCCCAATCCCTGGGGGTTCCATCTGAGGATACTCATAGCTCCTGGCAAGTGCCGACATCACGCCTATTAGTTGACCAGCAGCCCTACGGCTGGTAGCTCCAAGTCCTTCCTCGGTCCCGGTGTCTGCTTCCTTCTGTTTGTTCTTCAGTACCCTCTTCTTTTTCTTGTCGCAGTTGGCAGCATCAGGTTTCTCTTGAGTCATCTCCTAGTTACCAACATGTTTTCCCAGCTGGGCGCCACCAGCATTGGGCGCCTGCAGGTTCAGCTTTTTGTTTGTCTCACCTACCTCGGCCTTGTCTTCCATGGTGATCACATCAGCAGCTTTGGCCCTCCTCTTCCATTTGCCTATAGGCAGGTTTGTGATGTTGGTGTCGACGACGGTTTCCACGAGCGTGGCCTTCTTGGTGTCAATGTCAACCAGTTCCATAGATGTGACCTTCTTAGTGTCGATGTCGATCTTTTCGGTGACCTAGGGCATGGGCGTGGTGTCGCTGATGCCGGTCATGGCTGGCCCGGTGGTGTTGATGCAGCTGGTGAGGGAGCTTTCACAGCCAGTGGTTGAGGGAGCTTTCACCGCCAGGTTGTTGTCGTGCTCCTCGATGGCATTGGCACTGTCCTCCACACCCTTGTGGATGCTGACTAAGAGCTCTCGACTTCCTTCGTGATGTTGGAGACCAGCGCTAGCTGTGATCTTGGTGCCTAAATGGGTCTTGCACCAAAGAACGCCGCGCTGCGCCAGGGAAGGTCCATGTGGAGAGCCATCCCGATCTCACACTCGCTCTCCTCCAGGAACCACTTCCTTGGGTCGTTAGGGTGGGTGGCTCGTACGCCAATGTCCTTGGAGTACCTCACCTTTCGAAGGGGCTGAGGGAGCTTGCACGCCGATTCACCGTGGCCGATCACCCTGCATCCCATGCAGAAGGAGGGTAGGCGCTCATACAGGACAGTCACGCACACCTCCTCGTTAGTGAACTTGTCCTCGAGGGTAATCCATCTTTGTAGGGCGTGGGCAATGGGCAGGTCAACCTTGGCACGGAGGATTTTGTCATTGAGGTCACCTCGAGCATAGTTGTCGATGACGATGAGGCCGCCCAGTTTCCTCCCTAGCCTCCTGGCCAGCTGTTTGGTCAGGAGGTAGAAGAGGATGCCTTGGAACTGTGCCCAGATGGGCATCGTCCTGAAGGGGACGAGAGTCGGGTCCTCCTTCTCTTCCAGCTTGCGGAACACACATATGTAATGGGTTAGTTCACAAAGCATAATTGACAAACCTTACCATACCACAAGACTGATTGATCCCAAGTGGCATATTCCTTATGCTTCATGTGTTGACCAATCTAGAATTCAATCTTTGATCTTTGTCTTGGTCAACCTTGAATATTCTCATGATCTATCACAATATCTTGAGGTACATAAAGAATTATTCATTTGATTGCATGCTCTAGGTCTTAGTTAATAATATCTCAACTCATGAGACCATCATGACCTCAACATAGAGCCATATCTTCAGTTCTTCTCTTGTAGACAAACTCTCAAGATCTTAAAATTCCTTAGCTTAAAACATAACTTAGAGCATGGATCACTTGAGTTCTACACAAGAACTATATCTTCATTTCTTCTTCTTGGTAATATTGGATTCTTCTCTTATATTCAATGATCTTGATGCCAATACTTAACGTATATCTTTATATCCATGGAATCCAAAGCTTGAATCCAACACATGGACTTCAAGCAATTCGTATGAACAATTCCTTCATAAAAAGCTCAATGAAAACATTAGTTCATAGGGATTGTCATTAATTACCAAAAACACACTTAGGGGCAATTTACCCTTACATCAGCCTGTTCCACGACATCCATGCGAACATCAGCCTTTGTATCCGCAGAAGTTACAATTGGTGTCGTAGCCGGATTGACCTATTCTACCATACAATATGCTGACACAAAACCTTTCACAAGCCGTGATATGTCTCAAACGTATCTATAATTTTTGATGCTCCATGCTTGTTTATGCACCATTTGCTTTGTGTTTTGTTTACACTTTGTGGCATTTTTATGCATTTTTCAGAACTAACCTATTAACGAGATGCCATAGTACCAGTTCCCTATTTTCTGTTGTTTTTGTGTTTCTGAAAAGTTACATAGGAAATATTCTTGGAATTGCATGAAACAAAAGCTGAAGTCCCTAATTACCTAACACGAAGACGGAGTCCAAAGGAGAACAGGAGACGGACCAGGGGGCCGGCCACACCTGGTGGTGGCGCGGGCCAGCCCTAGGCCACGCCACCAGGGGGTGTGACCGCCTGGTCCACCTCCTAACATCGCCCTTCCGCCTATTTAATCCCCTCAATGGGAAAACCCTAGGGGCCCGAACTATTTTCCAGAAAACATACTGCAAGCCGCTGCCGTTGTCAACGCTTGATCAGGAGGGTCCAGAAGCTCTTCCCAGCACCCTGCCGGAGAGGGGAATCACCACCGGAGGCCTTCTTCATTGATGGCGTGTAGATGACCGCCTAGTTGGGAACCCCAAGAGGAAGGTATGATGAGCACAGCAGCAAGTCTTCCCTCAGTAGGAAACCAAGGTTTATCAAACCAGTAGGAGAAAGAACCAACTTCCCAAGGTTGATGCTCACTGCCTTGGCGACAACTCCAGACAATTTATGTATGGCGCCTTATCTGGGGCGTAGCTTTGCACCAGCAGCAACGTGGAACCTGCACACAACACAACCAAGTACTTTACCCTAACTTACAGTGAGGTTGTCAATCTCATCGGTTTGCTGTAAAGAAAGGATTAAACGTATCGTGTGGTAAAAGATAGTAGTTTGCGAGAATGTAAATAATGCGAGTAAATAGTAAAACGGTAATAAGAATGTAAAACAATGGACCGGGGTCCACAGTTCACTAGAGGTGTATCTCCATAAGATAAATAACATGCTGGGTAAACAAATTATAGTTGGGCAATTGATAGAATAAAGAAAGCATACAAATGTCATGAGGATCACTATGAGATTCACTTGGGCATTACAACATAATACATAGACCGTAATCCAACTGCATCTATGACTAATAATCCACCCGCCGGATGTCATCCGAGCAACCGTTGGGTATTAAGTTGCAAGCAACAAATTATCGCTTTAAGCAAAGTGTGTAATGTAAATAATACAAATATCCTTGAACACAAGATTGTTTTTTTCTCCCTAGTAGCAACAACACATCTATAACTTTAGAGGTTGTTGTCACTCCCCCAAGTTACCAGAGGCATGAACGCACTATCGAGCATAAATACTCCCTCTTGGAGTCACTAGCATCTACTCGGCCAAGATATCTACTAGCAATGGAGAGCATGCAAGATCATAAACAACATAGAGATGATAAATCAATAAATCAACTTGACACAGTACTCAGTATTCATCGGATCCCAACAAACACAACATGTAGAATTACACAACAATGATCTTGATCATGATATGCAGCGCACAAGATCTAAATATGAAGCACATGGAGGAGAAGACATCCATCTAGCTACTGCTATGGACCTGTAGTCCAAGGTAGACTACTCACACATCACTCCGGAGGCAGACATGGTGATGAAGAAGGCCTCCGATAGTGATTCCCCTCTCCGACAGGGTGCCATGAAGATCTTCTGGACCCTCCCGATCTCGTGTCGACAACGACGGCGGCTTGCAGTATATTTCGTGGAAAATTGATCGGGTCCTTTAGGTTTTCTCACCGAGGAGAATATATAGGCGGAAGGGCGGCATCAGGAGGTGGGCCAGGGGCTGGCCGCGCCACCCTATGGTGTGGCAGGCCCCTGGCTCCCCTCCATCTCTGCTTTGGACTCCGTCTCATGTCGGGAAAAATAGGAACTTCGGCTTTTGTTTCATCCAATTCAGAGAATATTTCCTGTGTAGCTTTTCTGAAACACAAAAACAGCAAAAAAAAGGGAACTTGCACTGTGGCATCTCGTTAATAGGTTAGTTCCGGAAAATGCATAAAAATGCCACGAAGTGTAACAAAACACAAAGTAAATGGTGCATAAACAAGCATGGAGCATAACAAATTATAGATACGTTTGAGACGTATCAAGCATCCCCAAGCTTAAGTCCTGCTCGTCCTCGAGTAGGTAAGTGATAACAAAACAATAATTTTTGAGGTGACATGCACCAACACAATCTTGATCAAATCGATGTAAAGCATTGAGTGCTAAGATCAAAGTACTCTAAACCTGGGCATAAAAGACATAATCTTTACAATAAAACTTAGCAACCATGTTATAACATGAAAAGTAACACAAACAAAAGATCATGAGTAATAATGCATTGAAAGTCAAGTGTATGTTCCGAGCATATAGAAAAACATAGTGATGGCGTATAGATTACACCCGTTGGGAACCCCAAGAAGAAGGTATGATGAGCACAGCAGCAAATCTTCCCTCAGTTGTGAAACCAAGGTTTATCGAACCAGTAGGAGAAAGCCAAACTTCAGAAGGTGATGCCTGCTAGCTTCGCGACAGCTCTGGACAATTTATAAGGCTCCTCGTCCAGGGCTTTGCTTTGCACCAGCAGCAACATGGAACCTGCACACAACACAACCAAGAACTTTGCTCCCAACTTACGATGAGGTTGTCAATCTCACCGGTTTGCTGTAAACAAAGGATTGAGCGTATCAAGTGGTAAAAGGTAATAGTATGCAATTAAAAGTAAACAGTGCAAGTAAAAGTAAACAGTATAGCAATGTAAAGGAAATTGGACCGGGGTCCACAGTTCACTAGTAGTGTCTCTCCATAAGATAAATAACAACATGCTGGGTAACCAAATTACAGTTGGGCAATTGATAGAGTAAAGATAACGTACATATGTCATGAGGATCACTATGAGATTCACTCTGGGCATTACGACAAAATACATAGACCGTAATCCAACTACATCTATGACTAATAATCCACCCTCCGAATGTCGTCCGAGCAAACATTGGGTATTAAGTTGCGAACAACGGATAATTTCATTAAGCAAAGTGCATAAAGTAAACAAAGCAAATGTCCTTGGACTCAAGAATGTTGTTTTCTCCCTAGTGGCAACAACACATCTACAACCTTAGAGGTTTCTGTCACTCCCCCAGATTACTAGAGGCATGAACCCAACTATCGAGCATAAATACTCCCTCTTGGAGTCACTTGTCGGGGGGATGACCCCCGGTAGGGTCAAGAGGCTAGAAAGATACAAGGAATATGGTTGACTTTTATGTCGGTTGACCAAAGCTGGGTCTGGCCGGAATATAAGAGCGTCGACCAGACCGGCATATAAGTATGTCCCGGCTGGTGTTCAGATATACCGGTTTATCCAGGATATATGGAGAGGTGTGCCGGCATATGTATAGATATGCCGGCCTAACTTATTTGATACGTTGTGCAGGAGCAGGGGAGGCCGGATTACCCGACCTTCATAGGTCATTGGTCTGGCACATAGGTCCAGGATATGGCCAACGGCCATATCCGGGATAAAGAAGTCAACTAAGGTGTCATGTCCCTACGATCAAGGAGAGATTCTGCCAAGCATGGAAGGAGATCATGATGACAGGGTGCACAGTGGTGGTTTACCAACCCTCACTATGCACGAGTACAGTCCTTACCTCACAGTGGTAAGGTCACAGTCCAAGAAGTATAAGGTACAGGGATGGTGAGTCCCATCGAGAGCAATCAGGGGCAAAGTCAAGGGTGGCAGCCATCGTCACCTAGTCCTATTTGGACTATAGCCAGTGTCATATGCATGTATGTGACCGTTGTAACCCTGGCCACCACTATATAAGGTGGCGCAGGGAGCCCTAGCCAGGGGTTGGTACACTCCTTAGTCTCTCAGTTGATAGTTCATCTTCCTCCTCTCTCAGAAACCTTGGAAGAGCCATTGTTGTGTACTCCATCGATCCAAATATACCACCAGTAGAGCAGGAGTAGGGGTGTTATCTCCTTACGAGAGCCCTGAACCTGGGTAGATCTGTGTTCCTTTCTGTCGTGCTTTTCAGCTCGTTCCCCTCTCCCGAATCCTCCAGCATCTAGTTCGGCCCCCATTTAAGCCATCCCATGGCATATGTTGTTTCACCACGATGACATTTGGCGCCCACCGTGGGGCAGATCGATATGCTAGGTGGAGTGTTAATTTGGACGGGGTCCGTGATAGCAGCTTCGGGAGTGCGCGTGGTCTCTGGCCTCGTCCAGAGGCTAGGCTCGCTCAGCTTCATCAGTGACAACTCCGGATGTCTCGGCGACCGGCCGTTCCCCAGGGATGGCCGGATCATGTCTTTCGGTTCCCACGAGGTGTACGTGGGGACTGAGAGTATTTGCAGGAAGAAGGTGCTGGTGGCGGCGGATCCTCCGTCGTATCTGCTGGCTCATGCTGGGCGTAGCGCTCGCCCAGTAGAGTCGGTAGAGGTGATGATGGCCGGCACATCCGTGCCGCCGGCAGATGGTGCCGGCAAGGCAGCAGCATCAGGAGCGGATACTCCCCCGGAGCCGCCGAAGGCCAAGAGGTCGGCACGTCCTCTGTTGGAGCGTGTTGAGAACCTAGCCGGCACTTCCGGCGTGCCGGCTAGGGGCCAGGTGCTTCTTCCCATCATCGATCGGCTTCTTGATCCGGTGCGATCGCGATGATCCGGAGCAGGTGAAGGAGGTCCTGGAGGGATCTCGTCAGGCCCTCAGCGACGAGGCCCTGGCCATGCATCAGGAGCGCGAATAGTTTAACCGGCAACTCCATGAGTATGAGGCAGCCCATGGTTTTACTCCCGTGGTAACCCGGCCTAGGCGGATAGATGAGGTTAGAACTAGAGGTAGAGATCTTAACACTGAAATAGATAAGGGTGCTAGAGATAAGAGTCATACTACAACTAGTACAGTACCTAAGGTAAGCTATAGTTCACCAGTGAAGAACCTTAGAGCAGCAGCAGAGGTAGCTAAGGACTTGTCTAATTTGTCCGGCGAAGCACTGCGTGAGCAGCAAGCCCGGCTTAACCATCTTTTGTCTGAAGCTACCAAGCAGCAGGAGGCCTTGAAGAAGGCAAACCCAGGTGTCGGGGCATCCCAGTACATTGTGTCGGCAGGAGGTGCCGGCGCGAGGTCGAAGGGCCAAGCTTCGTCCCCGCATCCGAGCGCCCGGCGTGCGGGAAGTGTGACCTCTGGCCGCCGGGACAAGCAGATCCAAGTGTATGATCCGGCAATCGCCGGAAAGCAGGCGATGGTGCAGAAGAGTGCCGGCCAAGCTGGCAAGAATGTCGGCAGCAAGAGGGCCGGTCAGGATGTGCCGGCGGGGCAAGGAGCAGCTTCGGCCGGTGGGGGCCGGAATAACAGTGCATCCCGGCGTCAGCAGCAGGGCGCCGGACATGCGGTGCAGCAGCAAGGCACGGGTTAGCCGAGACACCGTGAAGTTGATGGAAATTCTGCCCTGGCAAGGATGGGATATCAGCAGTAGCACCAGCAAGGCCAGCAGTATCAGCAAGGCCAGCAGAATGAGCGGTGTCAGCCGGAGCAGCAGCAGCAAAAAATGATCGCAGGTCCTATCACATCCCGGCTCGGACCTCGGTCCCTGGCTGCAAATGACGCGCGCTTCAAGCTGGACAGGATCCACCAGTCAGAGTTGGTGGAGAGACAAGGAGCCCCGGGTCCTATGTGCTTTGGACCCCGGATTATGGGTGAGCCGGTGCCTTACTGTTTCCAGCTCGCGTGGGGCGCGGGAACATATAATGGCAGTACAAAGCCGGAAGATTGGTTGGAGGATTACTCTACTGCGGTGAACATCGCCGGAGGAAACCTCAGATGGGCGGTGCGATATGTGCCGCAGATGCTCGAAGGACCAGCCAGGATATGGCTGAACAATCTGCCGGTCGGAAGTATCAACGGCTGGGTTGATTTTGAAGAGCAGTTTGTGTCAAACTTCACCAGTACTTACAAGAGACCCAGCCGCCCGTAGCAACTAGCTAGTTGCCGGCAAGGAGAATATGAGACTGATCGTGACTACCTGACCAGGTGGTGCACATTGTGCAATTCCTGCGAAGGAGTTGTGGAGCAGCAGGCCATCATGTGGTTCGCTCATGGGTGCCAGCATGGCACCATGTTGTGGCAAAAGCTTCAGAGGGAGATGCCAGCCACGTTGGCCGAGACAATCAAGATTGCCGACAATTATGCATTGGGAGATCCCATGCAGCCCACCCTTGATTCACAAGGACAGGGGCAGACCCAGCGGAACAACAACAACGCCGGGAGACCGGGCCAGTTCTACCGCCCGGATAACCGGAATAAGAGGAGAGATGAACGGCTGTATTATCGGTATGGCTCGGCACAAGTAGCGGCCATGCAGGAAGAGCAAGGGGGCGCCGGCAGTAGCCAGCGTCCGAGATACGAGGGCTATCAGTAGCCTCAGCAGCAGCAGCAGCAACAACCGCAGCAGCAAGCGCAGCCTTTCCAAAAAAAGAATGTCTGGATCAACAAGAATGCCAGCGGTGGCGCCGGCCAGAAGAAGCAATGGCCGAAGTATATGTTGGGTTTGGCCATGGACAAACCTTGTGTGTTCCACACATTCCAACCGGGTAAGCCGGCGAATCATTTGACCAGAAACTGTTCATGGTTGGACAACATATTGGCGGGTCGTGCAGGTCCTTTCGGGCTGGCAAGACCACCTATCCCGGCAGCTCCATCGCCGTTGACAGGTGCAAATACAGTTGCAGTCCCGCCCAGGCCGGTTAATCCCGGAAATTAGAGCAATGCCGGAAATGCCGGCGTAAATCAAGTAGATCAGAGCTATAATCCGGAGTACTGTGCCGGAGGCCCAGGAGCTGGCCGGAATGAATACAAGGAGCACGATCAGAGCTACATGGTCTTTGAGACCGAAAGAACGGACAAGCAGAGTTTGTACCGGCGGAGCTTGGAGGTTAATGCCGTTATGTCGGTAGTCCCGAAGTTGATGTACTGGTCTGACCAGGCCATTGGCTGGGACAGAGCAGATCATCCCAAGATCATGCCAAACCCCGGTGGGTATGCTTTGGTAATGGATCCGACATTCGTCGGGCCGGCAAACAATGTGAGGTTCAGCAAAGTCCTCATTGACAATGGAAGCAGCATCAACATCATGTACCGTGATACGATGTAAAAGCTCGATATCAAGGATAATATGCTGGAGCCGAGTAGGACAACATTCCACGGCATTGTGCCGGGGCTTTCATGTGCGCCGATGGGTAAAATCCGAATGGATGTCATGTTTGGCAACCGAGATAACTGCAGGGTGGAGAACCTCATGTTCGAGGTGGTGGATCTGGACAGTCCTTACCATGCGTTGCTGGGCAGGCTGGCATTGGCCAAATTCATGGCCTCTACTCATGTGGCCTATCTGAAAATGAAGATGCCGGGGCCCAGAGGGGCGATTACCATCATTGGTGATTACAAGCGCTCAATGGCGTGTGCCACAGCCGGGTCTAACCTGGCCGAGACTCTAATCATTGCAGAGGATAAGAAGAGGCTCAAGCGAGCAGTGGAAATTGCTGAGACAGTCGCGACCGGCAAATCTATGCCGGCATGACAAACCCAGGTGGTAGTGCTTCTTTTCAAGTGGGCAAGGAAGTCAAGAAGGTGCCTCTGGATGAGGTTTTCCCGGAGCGCTATGCCCACATCGGGGCAGGTTTGGACCCCAAATAGGAAGGCGAGCTCATCAGCTTCCTCCGTGAGAATCGGGATATCTTTCCATGGTCTACTGCTGACCTGCAAGGTGTGCCGAGGGAGCTGGCTGAGCACGCACTACATGTAAGGCCAGATGCAAAACCGGTGAAGCAACCGCTCCGGCAGAATGCGGGTGTCTAATCCGGTTTTGGTGGAAAAGAAGAAGGATGAGCCCGCCATAGTGAAAGTATGGCGTATGTGTGTTGATTACACCAACTTGAACAAGGCATGTCCTAAAGATCCATTCCCGCTCCTTCGGATCGATCAAGTGATTGATTCCACAGCTGGATGTGAACTGTTATCATTTGTAGATGCCTATTCTGGTTTCCACCAGATCCCTTTGTATGAGGGGGATCAAATAAAGACATCCTTTATTACCCCGTACGGGGCTTATTGCTATCTCACTATGCCGTTCGGTTTAAGAAATGCCGGCGCAACTTACCAGAGGTGTATGCAAAAGTGTTTGCATGACCAAATAGATAAAAATGTGTGGGTATATGTTGACGATGTCATCATAAAGACCAAGGAAAGCAAGACTCTAATAGATGACCTCCGAGAAACCTTTGCGAATCTGAGAAGATTCCGGATGAAGCTGAATCCGGCCAAATGCACCTTCGGTGTGCCGGCAGGCAAGTTGCTCGGTTTCCTGGTTTCCAGCCGGGGGATTGAGGTAAATCCCGGCAAAATTCGTGCCATAGAGAGAATGAAGCCGCCGACGGATTTGAAGGAAGTACAGAAGTTCACTGGGTGCCTTGCATCCCTGAGCCGCTTCATAAGCCGGCTAGGAGAGAAAGCTTTACCGTTATATCAGTTGATAAAGAAGTCCGACACATTTGTTTGGACAGTGCAAGCAGATGCAGCTTTCAAGGAGTTGAAACAAATGTTGTCAACAGCGCCAGTGTTAGCATCTCCGATGCCCAGGGAACCGATGTTGCTCTATATAGCGGCGACCAACAGGGTTGTCCGTGCAGTGGTGGTAGTAGAATGAGAGGAAGGAGGCAAAACCGTGCAGCAGCCGGTATATTATTTGAGTGAAGTCCTTTCCACCTCGAAGCAAAACTACCCACACTATCAGAAAATGACTTATGGGGTCTATATGGCGGCCAAGAAGCTCAAGCATTATTTTCAGGAGCATCCAATCCGGGTAGTGGCCGAGGCCCCTATCTCGGAAATCATAGGCAACAAAGATGCCAGTGGCAGGATAGCCAAGTGGGCAATAGAGTTGTCACCATATACCCCTCAATATGACAAAAGAGATACAATCAAGTCACAGGTGTTGGCTGATTTCTTCATTGACTGGGCAGAGATACAATATGAGCCGCCGTTGCCCGATGCAAACTATTGGAGGATGCATTTCGATGGGTCCAAGACAATTCATGGCTTGGGTGCCGGCATAGTTCTCACTTCACCCAAAAATGACCAGCTGAGATATGTTCTGCAGATCCACTTTGCAGCATCAAATAATGTGGAAGAATATGAGGCACTTGTGCATGGTCGGAAGGTGTCCAAGGACATAGGAATTCGCCGGATTATGTGTTTCGGTGATTCTGACTTAGTGATTCAGCAGTGTTCCGGCATATGGGATGCGCATGATGCAAACATGGGATCCTACCGTTTCCTGGTACAACTGTTGAGTGGCTACTTCGAGGGTTGTGAGTTCCGGCATGTTCCCCGGGCTCAGAACGAAGCGGCCGATACATTGTCCAAGCTGGGATCTTCCGGAGATTCAATTCCGCCCGGCATTTCGCTAGAACATTTAAGGAAGCCATCGATTAAGCCCTCGCTAGAGTCATCATCCATATATGTTCCGCCAAGCCCAGAAGATGCAGTTCCGATGGAGATAGATGCCGGAGCTAGTTCAGATAACCCGGGGACTGCCCTCTCAGTCCCGGGGACTGGGCCGGCATATGCGATGAGTGCAGTATTCCGGAGCAGAGATAAAGGCAAAGGCAAAATGTATCAAGAGATTATGCTGGTATACCCGGGGACTGCTCCGGCCTACCCGGGGACTGATCCATTTGTCCCGGGGACTTCGCAGCCCATGGAGATCGATTATATATCGGTCGAAATGATGGAGATAGATCAGGCAGTGTTCACTGTCAGGGAAGTGCCTTCATGGGCGTGTCCTATCATGGATTTCTTGGTAGATGGCCAAGTGCCGGCGGATGAAACAGAGGCACGCCGGGTTACAAGGAGATCCAAAGGATATACCATCATCAACAAGGAAATATACAAGAGAAGTGCCACCGGAGTGTTGCAGAGATGTGTTGAATCTGCTGAAGGCCTGGAGATGCTCCAGGAAATTCATCAGGGGAAGTGTGGTCACCACGCTTCATCCAGAGCACTTGTGGCAAAAGTATTCCGGCATGGGTTTTACTGGCCGACGGCACTGCAAGAGGCAGAAGACTTGGTCCGGAAATGCAATGGGTGTCAGATGTATGCCCGCCAGATTCATCAGCCGGCATCAGTATTAAAGACTATCCCGATAACCTGGCCTTTTGCTGTTTGGGGCCTGGATATGGTCGGGGCTTTTAAGCCGGCAAGGGGAAAGATGACCCATATTATGGTCATGGTGGATAAGTTCACCAAGTGGATTGAGGTGAAGCCCATAAGCAAGTGTGATGGCCACATAGCAGTGAAGTTCTTAAAGGATATAATTTTGAGATATGGTGTTCCTCATAGCATCATCACTGACAATGGGTCGAACTTTGCCCAAGGGCCGTTTGCCAGATTTTGTGAGGAGGTGGGAATCCGGCTAGACATTGCGTCGGTCGCTCACCCTTGTACCAATGGCCAAGTAGAGAGGTCAAATGGACTAGTGTTATCCGGCATAAAACCCCGGTTGATAGAGCCACTGGAGAAAACTCCGGGATGTTGGCTAGATGAATTGCCGGCAGTGCTTTGGAGTTTGAGGACAACTCTGAATAGGTCAACAGGCTATACGCCATTTTTCCTTGTGTATGGAGCAGAAGCTGTGCTTCCAACAGATGTAATACATGATGCACCAAGAGTTGTGCTATATACGGAGGAGGAGGCTAAAGAAGCCAGAGAAAATGATGTTGATTTGCTGGAAGAAGCAAGAGAAATAACACTATCAAGAACTGCGGTATACCAGCAGAACCTCAGACACTATCATGCGCAGAAGGTGAATCCAAGGAGATTCCAAGAGGGAGACCTAGTGCTCCGGCTAAGGCAAGGCACAGCGGTCCGGCATAAGCTAACTCCTCCGTGGGAGGGGCCATTCATTGTGAGCAGAGCTCTGCACAATGATGCTTAATATCTTATAGATGCACAGGCCCCCAAGAAGGATAAGGTGGACAGGTCCGGAGAAGAAACCAAGCGACCATGGAACATAGCCCAACTCCGTCCCTTTTACTCCTAAGCGGCATAATGTATGTATTTCCATTTTGCTTGGTGTGTCGGCATTATGTGTCGGCACAAGACTAATGAATGTAATGTCGACATCCCACGGAGTTCGGGCACTGCCTCCGGTATATATCTGTTGTTTAAAATCGGTTTTTCATTTACGTGCCGGCTGGCTTGATTTGAATGTTTCCTATGTCGGCCTAGTAATGTGTCGGCACCAAAGGCCGCTCTTCGACTTAGCTGCTGTCCGGAATCCGGCTTCATGGCTAGCAAGAGTAGATGCCGGAGATTGTCTACACATGGAAAACAGCTAAGGAAATATAAAGCAAGCGAACCAACATTTATGTTATTACCAAAGTTAAAACTTGAAATGTCGGATGATTTGTAGTCTAAGTTTCAAAGTTTAAGTACTGTATGTTTAATGAAGCAACCTTGAGACTCATAAGTCAAAAACTAAAAGAGGTAGACAAGTAGCCAAGGTTGTGGAGTTAGGTAAACAGGAAAGCAAACTCGGTGACTTATCCAAAAGATGATCCGACATTGATAAACAAGCAAACCAAGTTAAAACTTGTTCAGGTAGCAAACCAAAGGGAAATTAAACGTATATCTTACAATTGCACCCGGCATACCGGGGATCTGATAAAGCTTAGAGTTTTTTTTGATGCAAAGTTCAGGAGGCCGGGGTGGAAGCAGAGCCGCCGGCGGGTGGAGCTGTGGCAGTAGAGACGTCGGCTTCCGGTGTGCCAGATCCAGCAGACGGAATGGAGCCATCACCTCCGGCCGGAACAGATCCCTGTTCCGGAACTTCAGTGTTGGCTTCGTCAGCTTCTTCTTCGTCTTGGCTGGAGTCGGAGCCCTCAGCGTCGGCAGCATCCTTGGCGTCGTCCTCCTTCTTCTCCGGCTTGCCGATGTCCCGGACAAAGGCTTCGGTATCGGCATAATCCACATAGCTGTGGGCCAATTCATGCCGGCGCCGGATATGATCTGGATCCGTGGTCCAGATAGATCCTTCGCGCACAGTGCGTAAAGTCTCTAAGTCGGCCTTTTCGTACCAGGAGATGAAGTATGTGAGAGCTTCGTCATCTCCCACCCTTGCACCAGAATCCCGCCATTCTCTGAGGCGAACCTTGGAAAGCTGCAGATCATTGCCAAGGTCAGTAGGGTCAGTGGGCGTCCTTTGTCCCGGCCAGAGGGCGGAGTATGCTTCCTGGGCACCAAGGAAGAGGTCTTCAGTATAGGAGGTCATGGCGTTCTTCCGGGCTTCTAGGGCGAGCAGCTGCTCCGACATAGTTCAGTTGGGAGAGTCGACTGGGGCACCCCGGTTCACTCGGTCCACCTGTAGAGCCCTCTCAACGTCTTCGACGGAAGCAGGAAACAGGTCTGAAAGATGGCAAGCACGTTAGTAAAAGGAATATGTGTCGGCATAAAGATTATACCGGAAAAGATGTATCGGACAAGATGTGTCGGGCAGAAGAGGATTTGAGGCTTACTGGCGAGATCGACGTTGAGCCGGGCAATATCAACTTCCCATTTGGTGGCCTGCTCCTTCAAGCCATTCAGTTCTGCGTGGGCATTGCAGGCATCAGTTTCGGAGGTGACAAGCAGCTCCTGGGCTTTCTTAAGTTGGCCCTCCCTCTGTTCCTTCTCCTCTAGAAGCTCAGCAACCCGGCCCTTCAGCTGCTCCACCTCAGCTTTGTGGGCGGCATCCCGGTCGTCCAACTGCTTGGCCACATCCACTGAGGGCGTACAGTCCTGGTGGCGTGCCTCCAGTGCAGCTTTCTCATCTGCAAGGATTTGAAGTTAAAAGAATGTGAAGATAGAAAACAATGACAAGAATTAAAGGATTTGAAGTACAAGTGGATTAGTAAAAGGTTAGCAGGATTCGGTATACCGGTCAGTTCCTTCACCCTCTGGAGAAGCGCGGTGACTTGTTCTTCAGCAGCAGCTGCAAAATGCCGATAAAAGGTTATGTGTCGGCATATTAAGGTGTGCCAGCAAAAGGAGTATGAAGAAGAAAAGAAGAGGAGAATAATCCGGCATGTAATAGTATGTCGGCTGAGTTTACCTTTCTGGGTCAGTTCCAGCCGGAGCCTGCTATACGCGTCGGATAACTTCCGATGCTCGCACACCAAGTCATGGTACATATCGGCACGTGTGTTGTTCATGCGCTGTAAAAATGTTGGGATTTGAAAGGTTATGAGAGAAATCTAGCATATCAGTTAAGGTGAAGATTATATCAAGAGTTCATTCTTTTGAAGACCCGGCACAGGTGCTGCGCACCTATCCCAGCCCTCGGTGACTAGGATTTGAAGCTCGAATCGAGCTTATATCTCGGCCAGGAGGATTTGAAAATTGCTTAAGATTTTAATTTGTTAAAGACCCAGCATAGGTGCTGCGCACCTATCCCGGCCCTCGGTACCTGGGATTTGAAGCTCAGATCGAGCTTATATGTTGGACTGTCAATTTGAAAACAGCTAAGTGCAAAAGGTGTTGGAAAATCCCGGATGTCCGTATCCCGGACAGCCGACACTTTCGGGGACTGGGGATATGTATAAGAGAACACTTACGTTGGTGGCATCGGCCAGAAGGTGAAGTCTTTGCTGGATGCTGAGGAGCTCGCTGGCAATAGGAATGGGCTTTGCAGCCAGTATATCAGCAGGATTGCCAGTGGCCGCAGCTTCGGCCAATTTATTCTTCTTGGAACTAGCTGTGTCCATACTGTCAGCGTCATTCCACTTCTCACAGTACTCCTTAAGAGATCCAAGACTTTTGTCACTCTTGGTCAGCAGAGAGACGCGGCCTTCGAGTTCCGGCGTCTCAAAGAAGCTGGGCCGGGCGGCTGCTTTGCCAAAGTGGAGTGCCAGGGCAGAGCTGAAAGGTGCAGGTTTAGCAGATGCAGTAGCAGCAGACTGTGTCCCGGTCTTGATGATCTGCTTCGTCTTGACAGCACCGGACTTGGCCGGGACAGAAGGCTTGGCCGGGACAGAGGTCTTGGCCAGGGCAGCGGTCTTGGCTGGGGCAGAGGTCTTCTCAGCAGTTGGAGTCTTGGGCGCTGGTTGTTCCGGCGCGGTAGGTGTAGCTTGGCCAGCAGAAGTAGGTGTCGGATCAGTACGGACCTCCGGCATTTCAGGGGCTTTACCCTTATCAATGCCGGCGCTCTTGTCGCCTGCGCCGGCATCTTCAGCAGTGTCAGGGGCATCTGGTTGGGCTCCTGTGTCCATGTGGACATCAGAAGCCGGAGGATCCTGTTGAGCCCCCGAGTCCATGTGGACATCGGGGGCAGAGTTGTCTTGCTTCGGTGGAGGGTCATCCTTTGCCGGGGAAGTGGTTTTGTCGGGCACAGGCGAAGATGCCGGCGCCGGAGAGGTTGTGTGACTGGCTGATGGTATGTCGGGGGTCTCAGTGGCCGCTGGCTTTTCAATGTTGGGGCTGGCACTTGAGCTGGAAGCATGTTCCGACGCAAGAGGAGCCCTGAAAGGGAGAAAACACCAAGTCAGTAATCAAAGAGAGAAATATATCGGAAATGATGCAAAGGAAAGAAACTTACCCCGAGGCGACGGATCTTTGCCTTTTTGGCTGGGGCACGCTAACCTTCTGCCTTTTCAGTTGCTGTGGTGTGTCGGGTTGGGGCTTCACACCTCGCTTCCGGCCGGCACGTCCGCCGGTGGAAGGAGGTCCCTGGTTCAGAGGGGCGGCGTCGACAACCATGTCATCCGGGATAGCTGAGGACGGCATAGCATAAGCAAGAGGTGTGGTAGGAAAGGCATATGCAAGTGGCATTGGGTCATAATACATCAGGATCTCATCGTCAGAATCATCCTCACTCCGGTCTTGAGTAGAATACCGGGATGAGGAGGTCTTACCCGCGGCAGAAGCAGCACGGGTGTTCCAGGGTAGCTTGTCCCAATGATCCGGATCTTCAACGTCCGTGGCAGTGCGGTCTGCCATGATTTTGATTCGGGAGTTCTCCATCTTCTGGAAGCTAAACTTCTGCATAAGGCAAAGACAATGGGTCAGAAACAAGAAATATGCTGGTGCAAGGAGTATGTCGGATCAAGCATAATAAGTATCGGAAAATAGAAGTATGTCGGCCTAGGAATCTATATGCCGGGGAAGAGCTTATGTGTCGGCGAAAGGGGTTTACCGTCGGCGCGGGGCGATCCCGGCTGTAAGGCTCTAGTCCCCAGGCAAAGGTGGCCTGAGAGGACTTGCAGATGTCCTTGATCCACCGCAGGATGTCGGCCGAGGTCAGCTCATGTGTGGAATGCCGCATGGGGTCCATGGGCCCGCTCATCTGGCATATCTTGTGAGGCCGGCGTTGGAGAGGAGAGATGCGCCGGCTGATAAAGCAAGCCACCAAGTCTTGAGGAGTGAGGCCGGCATCTCGCAATTCGCCCTTAACCCGGTGGAGGGCGTTAACCGGCCCGACAGTGGTCTTCGGGTTATATGTCCAGTTCTTCATCGCCAGTGGCGGCTCGTCCACAAATGGCGGCAAGTTGAGTAGATCGACGTCCGTGGTGTTCTTGACATAGAAGAACCTTTTTTGCCACTTCTTGCAAGACTCGAGCAGTTCCACCTTGGGGAAGTCAGAGCCCTTCCGGGACGTAATGGTGGCCACGCTGCATTGGGTCATTGGGCGGTCCTTCTTCTCCTGGGCTGTCTCAGGCGGGTCGTCCTTGGACCGGGGCGGTTCTTGGACAACTTGCTTCCGCAGTTGGAAGTACTTCGCCCAAGCTTGGGTGAAGGCTTCTATGCCGGCGAAGCCTTCGCAGAAGGCAGCGAAGGCGGAGAGGATCATCACCACGTTGGCTGGGATATGGTGAGGCTGCAGATCGTAGGTGTCGAGGAGGTCCCGGAAGAAATCTGATACCGGCAGGCCGAAGCCCCGCTCAAAGTGAGCAATGAACATGACACGTTCGTCGGGTTCAGGTGCCGGCACAGTCTCTCCCACTGGTAGCCGGCATGCAATGCCGTCCGGAACTCTTCTGGTGGTGGTGACCCACGATATGTCGGCCGGAGTAACCTCCGACCCCTCCCAGCCGGAGCGCCCTTGGAGCAGGGCCGAGTTATCTTCCTCCGAAGCTGAGGTGGCCGTCATACTTGAGGAAGCCATCTGGGTGGCTGGGACAGGGCGTGAGAGTCGGAGTCCCGTGATGTCAGTCCTATCAAGATCAGAGAAAAGAGGGAAGTTAGTCTCTCCGGTATACCAATCTCACAGAAGTTAGTAGGAACTAAAGATCTACCATCGCAGTCAAAATAAGAAATAATCATGAGTAAATTCCTACGAGAAGAACATCAGCAAACTACTGAAGAACGTCACTGGCAATGCTAATCGAATCTGTGAGATACTAAGCATAGAAGCTACCTAGAGATCTAAGTGAACACGGTTACCGAGGCAGAGAAGGAGAAGAACAGAGGAAAACGAAGAACTCACCAAAGCTCAAGCGGCGGCGATGGAATGGCGGTGAGCTCCCAGTAGAAGATTCAACCTCCCCCGGTACAGTCCGGGAGAGAAGCGGCGGAGGCGTCATCGGCGAAGGTGTCAGACGTCGTCGAGCATCGGCGCCGGCGTGGAGCAGGTCGACGGCGGGGCAGGTTCTCTGTTCTCTCGGTCCGGTGGCAGAGCGCAAGGGACAGAGGAACGGAGGAAGAAGACGATGGTGTGGGGTAAAAAGGAGAAGTTTTACCCCCGCCGCCCTATTTATACATCGCCAGGTAAGGGTCGTGGGGGTGGTAGTGCTCCACTACCCTGACCGTTTCTGCGGTAAGTCGCCACGTGGCGGCATGGAATGGGGCGGCGGTTCGTATAACCGTGCCGCTAGGCAGTGATGGCACGCAGTAAATGCGCTATGAACCGTCACTTCATGTGACCGTTCATGGTGGCAGGGCAGTTGCAAGTTTCGATGCAAACTGTCGGACTTGGCTTCTTAAGGAAGTCTCATCTATGTGCCGGCGTAGCTGTCCGAGGAATAAAGTTCCGTCCGGAATATCCCCGGGACCGGCCGGATTAACTTTTGGAAAAGGAACAGGAGCCGGTGTATGCGCGGGGGTCCGGCATATAATCTGATCACCGGCGTATAACATAGAGCCGGGGTATAATGAAAAGATGATATGTTGAACCTGTCAAGGCTCCACAGTTGAGACTGGGGAACCTCGGTAGCTTCGGGGACTAGTGTCGGGGGGATGACCCCCGGTAGGGTCAAGACGCTAGAAAGATACAAGGAATATGGTTGACTTTTATGTCGGTTGACCAAAGCTGGGTCTGGCCGGAATATAAGAGCGTCGGCCAGACCGGCATATAAGTATGTCCCGGCTGGTGTTTAGATATACTGGTTTATCCAGGATATATGGAGAGATGTGCCGGCATATGTATAGATATGTCGGCCTAACTTATTTGATACGTTGTGCAGGAGCAGGGGAGGCCGGATTACCCGACCTTCATAGGTCATTGGTCTGGCACATAGGTCCAGGATATGGCCAACGGCCATATCCAGGATAAAGAAGTCAACTAAGGTGTCATGTCCCTACGATCAAGGAGAGATTCTACCAAGCATGGAAGGAGATCATGATGACAGGGTGCACAGTGGTGGTTTACCAACCCTCACTGTGCACGAGTACAGTCCTTACCTCATAGTGGTAAGGTGACAGTCCAAGAAGTACAAGGTACAGGGATGGTGAGTCCCATCGAGAGCAATCAGGGGCAAAGTCAAGGGTGGCAGCCGTCGTCACCTAGTCCTATTTGGACTATAGCCAGTGTCATATGCATGTATGTGACCGTTGTAACCCTGGCCACCACTATATAAGGTGGCGCAGGGAGCCCTAGCTAGGGGTTGGTCACTCCTTAGTCTCTCAGTTGATAGTTCATCTTCCTCCTCTCTCAAAAACCTTGGAAGAGCCATTGTTGTGTACTCCATCGATCCAAATATACCACCAGTAGAGCAGGAGTAGGGGTGTTATCTCCTTACGAGAGCCCTGAACCTGGGTAGATCTGTGTTCCTTTCTGTCATGCTTTTTAGCTCGTTCCCCTCTCCCAAATCCTCCAGCATCTAGTTCGGCCCCCATTTAAGCCATCCCATGGCATATGTTGTTTCACCACGACGACATCACTAGCATCTACTCGGCCAAGATATCTACTAGCAACAGAGAGCATGCAAGATCATAAATAACATAGAGATAACTTAGAGATATATAATTCAGCACATCAACTTAACATAGTACCAATACTCATCGGATCCCAACAAACACAACATGCAGAATTACATAAAGATGATCCTGATCATGTAGGGCAGCTCACAAGATCTAATCATGAAGCACATGATGGAGGAGACGACCATCTAGCTACTGCTATGGACCCGTAGTCTAAGGTAGACTACTCACACATCACTTTGGAGGCGACCATGGTGGTGAAGAAGGCCTCCGGCAGGGATTCCCCTCTCTGGCAGGGTGCCGAAAAGAGCTCCTAGATCCTCCCGATCTCGCGACGATGACAGCAGCGGCTTGCAGGTATGTTTTGAGGAAAAGCGATCCGTCCTTTTGGTTTTTCCTATCGAGGGGAATATATAGGTGAAAGGGCAGCGTCAGGAGGTGGGCTAGCTGGCCTCACCCCCAGGTGGCGCGGGCCAGGGGTAGGCTGTGCCACCCTAGGGTGTGGCTAGCTCCTGGACCCCTCTGTCTCATCTTTGGTCTTCATGAAGCTTCGGTAAAAACAGAAGGTTTGGCTTTTGTTTCGTCCAATTTCGAGAATATTTAGCTTTTCTGAAACACAAAAACAGCAGAAAACAGGGAACTGGCACTGTGGCATCTCGTTAATAGGTTAGTTCTGGAAAATGCATAAAAATGCCACGAAGTGTAACAAAACACAAAGCAAATGGTGTATAGACAAGCATGGAGCATCAAAAATTATTGATACGTTTGAGACGTATCAAGCATCCCCAAGCTTAACTCCTGCTCGTCCTCGAGTAGGTAAGTGATAACAAAAGAATAATTTTTGAGGTAACATGCACCATCACAATCTTGATCAACGATGTAAAGCATTGAGTGCTGGGATCAAAGAACTTAAAACATGGGCATAAGAGACATAATCTTGACAATAAAACTTAGCAACCATGTTATAACATGAAAAGAAACACAAACGAAAGATCATGAATAATGAAACAATGAAAGTCAAACGTGTGTTCAAATCATATGGAAAAACATATCAAGTGGTTTTCAGCTTGTCCTTCATGGAATAGCAAAACATAAATGCATAGGACACCTTCAAGTTTAAGAGGGAGACTAGGTACAAATGATTTAAGAACAAGAAAAACCATAATCATGAATCAATCAATGATAAACTTTGGGACTATGCATATTAAACACAGAATGGCAACTCTGCTCTCTTAGACGGTGCATAAAGGTAGAAGGTGCAGACTCAACATAAAAGTAAAAGAAAGGCCCTTCGCAGAGGGAAGCAGAGATTGCAAGTTTTATAAACCTTCAAAAATTATGGTACTTACTAGCTTTGAGCTCTCATTTCCCCCATCATAGGAATGTTAAATGGTTAGAGTTAATGCGAGTACAATTATGAAGCATATGCTTAACAAATCATAAGTTGAAAACCTCGTGTCCCATGAAGTACGAATACCCAAACCTCATGCTACTCGACTTAGGTCCCAAGCAAGCTCTTGTCATTGTAAGTATACATGTATCATCGAGAACCGCCAACGGGGTACCTCCTGCCCGATGACATGGAACAAGCCCAGATCAAAATGACAAGACAAACAGACAATGAACACCTCTGCATCTCTTTTTATTTACCATTGGTATAACTTTTTATTGTGAGATGCGTCGTCGAATGTCCACTATGGGCAAGCTGTACATTTCCACCATGAATGATGCATGGCTTAGATTAGCGGCCCAGGCATTTCTCTAACACATATACAAACTCCATGATCTCGCAAGATCCCAACTTATTTCACATCGCGAGTATCCATAAACAAAAGATCACGATATCAACTCAAATGAGAGAAAGTGCAATGTTGAAAGCTTGCCCCATGATGGCATGTTTTGGCCAATTTCCAACTTACAACTTGCAAGCATAACATCAACATAAGAGAGCCATAATGTCAAAATTTTAAAAGTAAGAAAAGTAAAGTGCGCCGTCGGGTTCGTGAGAGCTTTACTGACTAATTTTCACATAGCACCAAAAAGAGTTTAATTTGAAGGATAGATAAAAGCAAGTCAAATGTACTTGGGATAGCAAATTGCTAATAGGTATATGGGGTGGACACATCGGAATACCATGGTTTTTGGGAGTTGGATGCACGAGTAGAGCTCATACTCAGTACAAAACGAAGGCTAGCAAAAGACTGGGAGCGACCAACTAAAATAACAATAACAGCCATAATCATGCATAGCGACAAAACATCATTAAAAGAAGCATAAAATGGCCTCACAAGTCAAAAACCAAATGATCATAGAGGCTTATGGCGACTTGTTAGAGTCAAACATGTTGTAAGCATGCGCCAAGTCAACCCAAATAAAGCATCAAGGAGAAAACTAAATAAATGCTTTCATATAATAAAAACAATGCATGATTTTTTTCAGAGGCTCATTCAGCAATCTCAATCATTTGAGACAAGCATGCTACAACAAAAATCACAAAGCATACTACCAAAACGACATCAAGCATGGTATGCAAAAGTCTAAGCCGCAGTCTAAATAAGCTCCTTTTTGTACCACTTTTTTGCATGAAACTTTTTCTCTTCTCCAACACCATTCAAGCCTTTTTGAGACAACTCTTTTGATGAAAACCAACATAGACCAGTGGTCTAAATACACCTTGATGCAAAGATATAATAAGATCTGAACAAACATCAAGGCGAAAAATGAAAGCTAAACGCGGTTCTAGAAAAAGAGAACACTCGTTGAACGATAAGAGTGAAAACTAGAGTGTTCCTGGCAAATGAAAAACGGAGTGTGTCTCCTCCAAAAGAAATTTGTTGGGGTCCAACCATTTATTGCAGCAAACAAAACAAAAGAAAACTGAAAGCAAAAGTAAAGACGCTCCAAGAAAAACGCATAGTGCATGAAGCAATAAAAATATAGTGTGTTGATAGGGGACCTGATTTTTGCCGATGAAGAATGGGTGCCTCGGGGGCATCCCCAAAATTTGACGCTTGTACCTCTGGGATATTTCTTGGGGTGACATGGGAATCCCCAAGCTTGAGCTTTTTTCCATACTTCATCTCATCTCATCACTCTCCATTCCCTACACTTGAAAACTTCCTTCATACAAAACTTCACACAATTTTATTAGCAACGTTAGCATAAGCATAATAGTAAATCAACACTTTTGGTTCAGGTTTCAACTCAAAAACACCACATATAAAGCATACACTACTGTAGCAACTTCCTCAAAAGTCCCATGATCAAAAGAACTCAAAAAAGAAAGCGATCAAGAGGCAAACACAAATAGTGGCAGAAATCTGTCAAAATAGAACAGCTGACAAAGGTCGATTTTTTTGAGGACCTTCTGTTGCTCAAATAAAAAAGTACAAAACTAATGAAAGTTTGGATATAACCTGGGGCATGTGCACAAGAAATCGCAGATCAAAAAGATATTCTGACATTTTTCACGAATTTTTACGGTGCAGCACCGAAATCAGTTTTAGGACAGCAACTTCCCCAAATCTTACCTCCCTCAAATTAGAGGTTCTTCTTGGCACAACAACGAAATAAAAAATGATAAGGAGAGGTCATTACAGTAGTAATAACTTCCAAGACTCAAATAAAAGAAAAAGTACTGAAAAGAAAACAATGGGTTATCTCCCAAGAGGACTTTTCTTTAACGCCTTTGAGCTAGGCGCAGAAATTGGAAATCAAGTAATATCAAGCGATGAAGCATCAAGATCAATTGCAGAAGTCTTTTCAACAATGAATTAAATTGTATCCAAATGAGTTTTTGAAGATCCCTTATGAACACTCTTTGGTTCACTAAAGGGTTTTCAGGACAAATCCAATCAAAATTCTTTTCCAAAGCTTCATGCAATCCTACAAGTTTGCAAGGTATTGGTACTTTGATGCCTTCTTTGGTTGTACCAACCACCTCTACATGTGAGACAAGCATATTAAAATGCTCAGAAACTTTCCTAGCTTCAATAACAACATCTCTAAATTCTATACGCAAAGTCTCCAAAATAAAGTCTTTCTTTTTGGAGTCTTCGATATCATGAAGCTTAAGAAAAATTTGTTGCATAAAAGGATTAAGGTTAACAAACCTAGCCTCCAACATCTGAACTAAATAAGCAGCAGCAACTTCATAACTAGGAGCAAGCTCAGCTAAAGATCTATCCTCAACATCTTTATGCACACTAACATGATTAAAGAACTCCTTGATGTTACCTTTCCCAATGATAGAACCACTGCCTACTGAGAGGTCCTCCAAAACATACTTAGGGAACAACATAATGAACTAAAATTAAAAGTAATAGAATGCAAACTATCAAAGGAACTATTTTTTTATTTTGATAAAATGATGCAAGGAAAAATAAAATAAAGCAAAACAAAAACAAAGTTAATGGTTGAGCGTGAGAGACTCCCCTTGCAGAAATCTTCTTTCTTCCCGGCAACGGTGCCAGAAAAATTGCTTGATGGCGTATAGATTACACCCGTTGGGAACCCCAAGAGGAAGGTATGATGAGCACAGCAGCAAGTCTTTCCTTAGTTGTGAAACCAAGGTTTATCGAACCAGTAGGAGAAAGCCAAACTTCAGAAGGTGATGCCTGCTAGCTTCACGACACTCCGGACAATTTATAAGGCACCTCGTCCAGGGCTTTGCTTTGCACCAGCAGCAACGTGGAACCTGCACACAACACAACCAAGAACTTTGCTCCCAACTTACGATGAGGTTGTCAATCTCACCGGTTTTCTATAAACAAAGGATTGAGCGTATCGAGTGGTAAAAGGTAATAGTATGCAAGTAAAAGTAAATAGTGCAAGTAAAAGTAAACGGTATAGCAATGTAAAGGAAATTAGACCGGGGTCCACGGTTCACTAGTGGTGTCTCTCCATAAGATAAATAACAATATGCTGGGTAAACAAATTACAGTTGGGCAATTGATAGAGTAAACATAACGTACATATGTCATGAGGATCACTATGAGATTCACTCTGGGCATTACCACAAAATACATAGACCATAATCCAACTGCATCTATGACTAATAATCCACCCTCCGAATGTCGTCCGAGCAAACATTGGATATTAAGTTGCGAACAACGGATAATTGCATTAAGCAAAGTGCCTAAAGTAAACAAAGCAAACGTCCTTGGACACAGGAATGTTGTTTTTTCCCTAGTGGCAACAACACATCTACAACCTTAGAGGTTTTTGTCACAGCCCCAGATTACTAGAGGCATGAACCCGAATATCGAGCATAAATACTCCCTCTTGGAGTCACTAGCATCTACTCGGCCAAGATATCTACTAGCAACAAAGAGCATGCAAGATCATAAACAACATAGAGATAACATAAAGATATATAATTCAACACATCAACTTAACATAGTACCAATACTCATCGGATCCCAACAAACACAACATGTAGAATTACATAAAGATGATCCTGATCATGTAGGGCAGCTCACAAGATCTAATCATGAAGCACATGGCGGAGGAGATGACCATCTAGCTACTGCTATGGACCCGTAGTCCAAGGTAGACTACTCACACATCACTCCAGAGGTGGCCATGGTGGTGCAGAAGGCCGCCGGCAGGGATTCCCCTCTCCGGTGGGGTGCCGGGAAGAGCTCCTGGATCCTCCCGATCTCGCAACGACGATGGCGACGGCATGCAGTATGTTTCGAGGAAAAGTGATTCGTCCTTTAGGTTTTTCCGGTCGAGGGAAATATATAGGAGAAAGGGCAGCATCAGGAGGTAGGCCAGCTGGCCTCAGCCCCTGGTGGCGCGGGCCTAGGGTGTGCCTGGCTCCTGGCCCCCCTCTGTCTCATCTTCTGTCTTCGCGAAGCTTCGGTAAAAATAGAAGGTTTGGCTTTTGTTTCGTCCAATTCCGAGAATATTTCCTGTGTAGCTTTTCTGAAACACAAAAATAGCAGAAAACATGGAACTGGCACTGTGGCATCTCGTTAATAGGTTAGTTCCGGAAAATGCATAAAAATGCCACAAAGTGTAACAAAACACAAATCAAATGGTGTATAAACAAGCATAGAGCATCAAAAATTATAGATACGTTTGAGACGTATCACATAGCAAAGTGGTTTTCAGCTTGTCCTTCATGGAATAGCAAAACATAAATGCATAGGACACCTTCAAGTTTAAGAGGGCGACTAGATACAAATAATTTAAGAACAAGCAAAACCATAATCATGAATCAATCAGTAATAATTTTTGGGACTATGCACATTATACTCAGAATGACAACTATGCTCTCTTAGACGGTGCATAAAGATAGAAGGTGGAGACTCAACATAAAAGTAAAAGAAAGGCCCTTCGCAGAGGGAAGCAGTGATTGCAAGTTTTATAAACCTCCAAAAATTATGATACTTACTAGCTTTGAGCTCTCATTGCCCCCATCATAGGCATCTTGAGTGGTTACGATTAATGCGAGTACAATTACGAAGCATATGCTTAACATGTAACATCCCAAGTTTTTTTTTTATTTTAGAATAAAAAAATTATTTTATTTGTGTTGATTGAAAAATCACAGGGATTTAAAACTTTTTGAGTTTAATTAAAGACTCTATTACAAAAACAAATTCAAACTTCCTATTACTCCTTGAAGAACTCTTTGAGTAAATAGAAGTCCCAAAATACTATTTTACTTTCATACAAGTTCTATGCAAGTTTATTTGCTATGGAATTATTTTCAAAAACAATGTATAAAGTTTACAATCCTAAAAATGTGTTTGAAAATGAATTTCAATATATTACTTTATAAAGTATCATCCCTGATTTTATAGAATTATTTAAAAACCCTAATCCTAGATTTGCTATATGCAAGTAAAGCTCTTTTGATAAATTAATAAAGCACTTTTGAGAGTCTTGTTATTTTAGTTCTTACTGTTTTGTATTGTTTATGTGAATTTTAGAAAAATATAGACATTGGTTTGAGTGGTTTTGAAAGTATTATGCAAAAGTTATAAAAGAAATATGAAATCTAGAAAAGAATAAAAAGAAAGAAGAAAAAAAAAGAAAGGAGAAATGGACCGAACAGCCTAGTCCGGCCCAACCAGCACGGCCCAACTAATCCTACCCGAACCGGTACCCCCTTTATTCCTTCCTCCCACTGACCGGCAGACCCCACACGTCAGCTTCTTCTTCTTTCTCTAACCGCCTCGCCCACGTTCTCCTTTGCAGACTCGCCAACCCACCACTTCCCCCTGCAACCACAGACCCCGAGCAGCCTCCTGGACGGCGCCCCTCTCTTCCCCTCCTTCCCCTCTTCTTTTCCCCCTCCTTCTTTTCCCGAGAACCACCGCCAGTCCACGGCGATTCCTCGCCGGAAACTTTCGAGTACCGCGACCATCTCGAACCCTGGACGACGAAATCGTGAGCCAACGCCACTGATTTCTAGCCCTTTTCCCTTCCCTCTCTCTTGAGCTTCTTCTCAGACTGTCCCAGCATTTTTCCCCACAACAAATCATCGGCAACATCAACGCTAGAGCCGCCGATGCCTGGAGCATTCTGTCCGTCCCCAGCCGACGCAGGAGGCCACTCCAGAAGCAGCCGATCAAGCCCGCGTACTCACCATCCTCTTCCGCACCTCATCTTGTTCTCCATCGCCTCTGGGAGCACCTGCAACATTGCCGGCATCACCAGTGCCACCCTCGCCGGAAGTCCACGCCAGAACCCTAACCGTCGGTAAGGTAACTTCCCCTCTCTCTGTGACCGCTGGATCCAGATCCTAGAGTCCGGATTTGATCACTTATCGAATTGGTACAGATCAATTAGGGCCTTTAGATCTCCTTTAGATCCTACGGTCCACAGAGCGGATCCGTCCGAACTGGTATGAGCCAGTAGAAAAGCGCCACGTGGCCTATCCCAAATCAAAACATTTCAAAACAGATTCAAATCTCTTCAATTTGTGCTGAATCTTGTAAAATCAATATAAAATGTTCTACTAGTCCAAATTTTGCAAACTTGATATCCCTGGAAACCTTAGCATGTGTAGAATCCAAATGTGTAATAATATCACATGATTACTGTACAATTTTTTGAAGTGAATTTCAAATAGATTAAATAGCACTTTAATACCAAATAATTCATATCTTTTGCTCTAGATATTCAAAATTAACAAATTTGTAGTCTATGGATTCCTCAGAACATGTAGAACACTTTAGAATCAAGAATCACCAAAGTTGATACGTGCACAAACTTGGTACATTCAAATCTATCCAAATCACTACTTTGATCATAATTTAATTTGTAAAAATGATTTTGGGATGAATCCAATTGCAACAACTTTGTATTACAGTACCCTATCCAGGGCACCACTATCCCATTTATTTGAAATCATTTGTACATATTCAAATTCAAACCCAATTATTTGAGTATTTTCATTATAGATTTAATTCTATAATTCTTTTCAATATGATTCCTTTTACAAAAGTGAATCATAGAACATACCTATCTAACCCTATCAGGGTTCATCTTGATCATCACCCAATATCATGTCAATCATATCCTTGTGGGCCTAGTTCAGAATATTCAAATTACACTTGAGCAATTTGAGTAAATGTTGGTATATCTCAATTAAGTTCTCCTTTGCTAGTTGTGGTGATACACTCAACCCCATGCTACACATATCTTAAAAGATTCAAATCAAATATCAATCTTGAACTATAAACCAAATCTAGTTTAAATTCTTCAAAGAGGAATTTAAACATTGGCATGGCTCAATCTTGAGACTATAACCCTAGCTTAATTAAAATCTCTTGTCCAAGAAAATCTTGTGACCAAGAAGCCCCCATCACTCTAAATAACTTTCATACCTATTCAACCCCATGCCAACTTGATCATATTGGATCATTCTTTTCAATCATTGAACTTACCATCCAAAACTCTTAATCCATATCTTGTAAGCCAAGCTTCAAGCCAAATCTCTCTCATCATAGAAATCATAAGAAATTTAAAATGTTAATCCAATCCTTTTCAATTGTTTGTCTTGCTTGATTTGTTGCTTTTGGTGTGGTGTGTTTACATTGTGTATCTTTATATTATAGATTGGTTTGGAGAGCCATATGTTTTGTTGAGAGAAGAGAAAGGGTTTAAGCTTCAAAAGGCAAGTGACACACAAGCTTCTACCTATCTTTTAATTTATGCATTAGTGTTTTCAGTACTATGCATGATATGAGATTTTCAAAGAAGTTTATGAAATGCTTAGCTCCTAGTAGTGTGTAGCTATCCCTTAAACCCCACTTGTTAGGATTGCAAACTACTATGAAAAATGGTGCCATGCTTGTTTTGAATTGGTATGAAAATTAAACTTCAACCCAATGAAACACCTGGGTGGATTGGTTGGATGATGGAGGCGATGTTGAGTGGCTACCTATGTGTCGTGGGAATTTAGAGACAGTAGCCATGGGGATGGCTTAACGGAGGGGCTCGACGGTGGTGACGATGGGTCCGGCTCGGGATTGTGCCAACGGAGACACCTCGGTTACCCAGGTTCAGGGCCCTCCATGCCGGAGGTAAAACCCCTACTTCCTGCCTGCTTTCTTATTAGCTTTACAGTGCTCCTCGAGCTGTTCGTCTAGAGGAGGAAGAAGGAGAAGGATTCGATCCCCTAGGCTAAGGGTCCAGACCCCCTTATATAGGCGGGGGTCTGGTTACAGATTAGGTGGCCGGCTGCCGGCTGGCCGGCTGCCGGCTCCTCGTGGCTGCATCTTCAGCGTGATCTTCTGGCCCTCCTCTGTCCCCTTCTGACAGTTGCACTTTATAAAGCACCTTTTCCCCCTTTGGACCGGCATCTGGGAGGCATATGCCCTCCCTTTTGCCTCGGATCCATTCGTGGGGAAGACTCATGATCGCTGGTTGGTGGAGTCCGGTCGTGGCGGGCGTCACTCCTGTCCTTTGCCTCTGTCGATCTTGTCGGGGCCAGGCCGCTTTCGGCGATCCAGCCATTGGAGGAATCTTATCTTCATTGCCCGACTCTGGCTTTCCTCGGTGAAGTAGCCAGCCAGCTGTTGATGCAGCCGGCCCTTTAGCTGGAGCCGGTCTTTCCTACTTGACGCCGTGGAGATTCTTGGGACGCCAGCCGGCAGACTGCGCTGTCCTTGGCATACCCTTGAAGTCATCCCCACGACACTAGCCCCCGAAACTGGCAAAGTCTCATGGGCTTGCATGGGGCTTCAGCGGGTTCCTTTCCTCGCCGAAGTCTTGCTCATTTCCGTCGAAGTGCCAGGATCCGTCGTCCGGTCTGGAAGTTACTGAAATCGAGGTCAAGTCCCGCAGGGCTTCACCGGCCGTCTCGGGACGTGCCGGCTCCAACACCGATCCGGCCGGTAATTGTCGTGCAGCCGCGAGCCGGTGCACGGCCCCTTGGAACTTGTGCCACTTCGGGTCCTATCCCTACGCTGTAGCCTGCGCAGTGTCGCAGCGTCCTGTCTTGTCACTTTGACTCTTCAGTCTTCGTAATGATTCCGGGGGACGTCACGTGACGAGACGAGGCTTGCGTCAGTGATGTGTCCCATCGAAACACCACGCGTACGATTTACTCGCATTAAACCGGCTCGACTTTCCATGCCTCACCATCTTTTAAGTCTCGGAGCCCTCGAGGGTTTTCCCCACTCCCGAGCATCTCCACTATTTCTCTTCATCGAGTGGTTGCCTCCGCTTCTCCCTTTCAGCTCCACCTCCTCCAATGTCATCGCTCGGAGCCGTCAACGGAGCCGGGGCCAGAGCCGCCGGTGGATCGGGCGGGCGCAAGCGCGGCCGCCCGCTCGGGAGTCAGAACAAAGCGAAGGACCCGGCGGCGACGCCACCGATTCATCGGAGGCGCGGCCGCCCCCCAGGCAGCCGCAACAAGAAGACCTTGGAGGCGCTTGCGGCTGCGGCTGCCTTGAAGCCCTCCGGGGTTGGTCGCTCCACCGCCATTGCCACGGCCCCCGGAGGGGTGGTTGCCTTGGCCACCGCCAACGTCGCGGTTCCCGCGGGTGCGACCTCTGTCGCTGGCCTCACCGGGACTCCCCTGGAGGTAGCGGCCGCCCTCGTCGGTGCCGCGATGGCGGTCGGGGCTGCCCCTCTGGGCCTCGCCGGCAGGAGCGTCAGCGGCTCCTCCAGCACGGCCGCCGACAAGGCGCGCAAGCCCCGGCGCCCGCCGCCTCAGCGGCGGCTCTCCTACACCTCGAAGCACGGGTACACCACATCAGTGGTGCATCTGCTGGCCGGGTGTGAGGAGCACCTGCCGCTCCCTGCCAGCTTCATCGGCACGATGGGGAAGAACCCCCCGACGAGCATTATGGTGGAGGAAGGCAGCGGTGGCCAGCCCCTGTACCTCGTCGAGGTCCTCCACGACGAGCAGGGGAAGAGCTACCTCACCGATGGCTGGACGAGGTTCCTCGACGACTATGACCTGAAGTGGGGCTGGTCTCTCATCCTGACCCACCGCGCTGGGTCTCCCATCCTCTGCGTCCATGTCGTCGACACCTCCGGCTGCGCCCGCGCCTACTCCCCCTGGCCGTGATCGGCGAGCGCCCTCGAAGCCCCCTCCTTGACAACGGCATCGTCAACAGAGGTCCAGGGACTTAGGGGGGGAGTTCTTTTGTTGTCTTGGCCCTTAGCGTGGCCCGTATTATGTAACCGCCCGTTGTATGCCTAAGAACTTCTTTAATTTCCTGCAAGTCTCCGCTTGTCTCTCTTCATCTGCTGTGCATTTGCTATTGCGTGAACGCCTTCTGTTTGCATCGTCGCGCGGTGATGATTTCCCAGCTAGGATTCTTCCTTCGATAGAACCATTGCTGCGTGAATCTGTAGGTAGAGGCTACGATAGCCAGTAACTTACGCAGATGCTTCTGGCGAGGTCCTCCGACTTCAGCGCGGGGGGAGTAGTGCCTCTGCTGGCCGGCTTCAGGAGATGCGAGTTAACCCTGGCTTGAGGGGATTGGAGTGGAAGCTAAGTCCTATGCCGGCTCGAGCGAGGCCGGAGCCGGCACGTCTCCCTTCCCCGGGCCTTCGCATAACCCTTGCCGCGGCTGGAGTAAATCTCCAAGTTTCTGGCTTTAGCCATTTCTTTGCGGGTGCTAAGTTTCGATTTCGTTGCTCGTTTGCCAGTCATGTTGCAGCGCCAACTGACCGGACAGCCGGCGAGGTACTGGAGCCGGCCCAGTTCTGAGGGCCAATTCCCTTTCCCCCTAGCCCCCGAGTTTTGGGATAGCTGGACTGACAGCTGGTTCGAAACTAACTTGTCCGCATACGGTGCCAACGCCAGGCGAGGCAGCTCTAGCTTTGAACCTCTTTGACATGGCTGCTCAGCCCAGGCGTCGAGAGACTGTGATCATCGACCATTCGCTAGCTTGCCTTAGTCCGGTTCCCTCAAATTTTTCCTTAATCTCCCCACCCTTCGGCCCTTCTACCCCCAACCGGCAGCCTGGTGCCAGTTGGTCTCCCTTGGGCCGGCAGCCGAATGCCGGCCTAGGGTGGGAGCGTGCCGCAGAGTGAGAAGTAGTACTTCGGTTTATCGGGCACCCGACTCATGCTAGCCAACGCATGGTTAACGAGCACTGCCTTCAACGCTTAGTTGAGCGATTTTCTATCGTTTACGGTTTTTTCTCTGCGGCTTTCCTTCGTATGTGGCCTGCCGGCTCCTATCCGTCTGGCTGCGCGGAGCCGGAAGATGGAGGTTGGGCTCGAGACCTTCTTCATACGTAGTACTCATCCGGCTGACGAGGAATCGATCATTTTTTAGGGCTGCCGGCTATGGCTCGGTGCCCGGAGCCGGCTGCCGGTCAAGTGAATAACGCAGGAAGCAAAACATACGCGAAGTGTTTTCCTCGGAGCTGGCCGTAACTAGCCGCTCCGTTATCCTTTATTCATTGATAAGTTTTTCGGGGTACAAGCTTTTGCCTTAGCAGAAGAAAGGTCTTAGGAGACTGACATTCCAGGGACGCTCCATCTCCTTGTCAGAGTTATCTGCCTTGTTCTTCCTGGGCTCTTGTGCGTCAATGAGGTAATATGCCCCATTGCCTAGCACCCGGCTGACAATGAATGGTCCCTCCCAAGGAGAGGACAGCTTGTGCATGCCTTTGGTGTTTTGGACCAGCCGGAGTACAAGATCTCCTTCGCGAAACACGAGTGGGCGGATTTTTTGGCTGTGGTATCGTCACAGCTGCTGCTGATAGAGCGCTGATCTGGCCAAGGCCTGTTCTTGTGCCTCCTTGAGGAGGTCGATGCCATCTTCTCGAGCTTTTTTTGCTTGCTTCTTCGTGTACTAGACAACTCTGGGCGCATAAAATTCGATATCAGTGGGCAGCACCGCTTCGGCTCCATAGACCAGGAAGAAAGGTGTGAAGCCGACAGAACGATTTGGGGTAGTGCGCAGGCTCCAGAGCACTGAGGGCAGTTCTTCGACCCAACAACCAGCTGAACGCTCGAGAGGCTCGACCAGTCTTGGTCTGATGCCGGCCAGGACCAGCCCATTTACTTTCTCCACTTGCCCATTGGTCTGAGGATGCGCCACTGACGCTAAGTCCAGCCGGATGCCCTTCTGGCCACAATACTCTGCGAAGACTCCCTTTGCAAAATTTGACCCGTTGTCAGTGATGATGTTGTGGGGAACTCCATATCTCGTGATGATCTCGTTGAAGAACTTGATGGTGGACGAGCCGTCAAGTTTTTTGATTGGCTTTGCTTCGATCCACTTGGTGAACTTTTCCACTGCGACCAACAGGTGCGTCAAGCCCCCGGGTGCTGTTTTGAATGGCCCCACCATGTCTAGGCCCCATACAGCAAATGGCCAAGTGAGCGGGATGGTCTTGAGGGCTACCGCCGGAGTGTGTCGATGCTTGGAGAAACGCTGGCAGCCATTGCAATGCTTCACCAGCTGCTCTGCATCCTTCAGGGCCGTCGGCCAGTAGAAACCATGGCGGAATATCTTAGCCACCAAAGCTCTAGAAGATGTGTGGTGCCCGCACTCCCCTTGATGTATCTCTCTTAGCAGCTCTATCCCTTCTTCCGGCTCGATGCACTTCTGGAAGATTCCAGACATGCTACGCTTGTACAATTCACTGTTGATGATGGTGTACGCTAGTGCGCGACGTTGAAGTCGCCTGGCTTCTGCTTTGTCTTGAGGCAAGTCCCCAGTGATGAGGTAGTTGGAGAACGGTTCTGCCCAGGATGGTATCTCCCGTATGTGGAAGACACTGGCGACCAGGGGATCAGCAGCCCCCGGGTCCTCCGTGGTGCCGGCTTTGTCTGGTTGGCCGGCTATAGGGACTGGTCCAGAGACGGCATCCCCCGAGTCCTTCGTCGAGCCGGCCACGCTGGGCTGGTCGGCTGCTTCCTTCAGCCCCGAGGCGGCAGCCCCCAAGTCCGGTGGCAGTGCCTAAGCCGGAGCTGGGTCTCCGGGCACGTAGATGGAGGTAGACTCCGGCAAAGGCTTGATGGATGGCTTGCGGATGATCTCCAATGACACCCCAGCCGGGATGTTTTGCCTGGTGGAGCCGATCTTGGACAGTCGGTCTGCTTCGTCATTGTTTGCCCTTGGGACGTGATGGAACTCGCAGCCCTCGAAGAATCTGCAGAGCTGCTGCACATAGAAGCGGTAGGAGGCCATGTTGGCGTCCTTGGCGTCCCATTCCCCAGAGACCTGGTGTACCACCAGGTCGGAGTCTCCGAAACAGAGGATCCTCCAGATGCCGATCTCCTTGGCCATCTTGAGCCCATGCACTAGGGCTTCGTATTCCGCGACGTTGTTCGACGCGCGGAAGTGCATCTGCAGCACGTACTGCAGCTTGTCTCCCTTAGGAGAGGTGAGGACGACGCCGGCTCCCAAGCCATCGAGCATCTTTGAGCCATCAAAGTGCATGCACCAGTGGGTGGAGTCTGGAGCCGGCGGTAGGTACTGGTGCTCTCCCCAATCGGCGAAGAAGTCTGCTATGATCTGGGACTTGATCGTCATTCTGGGCTTGTATTGAATGGTGTGAGCTGCAAGCTCGATCGCCCATTTGGCCACCCTGCCAGTTGCGTCCTTGCACCCTATGATCTCTGAAAGTGGAGTGGTGCTCACCACCGTGATAGGGTGCTCCTCGAAGTAGTGCTTCAGCTTCTTGGCCGCCATGTACACGCCGTATGCGACCTTCTGGTAGTGCGGGTAGTTTTGCTTGGAGAGAGTGAGCACCTCACTCAAGTAGTACACCGGGCGCTGAACCGGTAGCTCCTTGCCTTCCTCAGTACGCTCCACCACGATCACGACGCTGATGACCCGTGGAGTAGCTACGATGTAGAGCAGCATTGGCTCACTCGGGGCCGGCGCTGCCAAGATTGGCGCGGTAGACAAGGCTCGCTTGAGGTCGTTGAAGGCATCATCAGCGCGCTGGGACCAAACGAAATGGTCTGTCTTCTTCATCAGTTGGTATAGCGGCATGGCTTTCTCCCCGAGCCGACTCACGAACCGGCTGAGCGAGGCCAAGCATCCAGCGAACTTCTGCACATCTCTGAGCTGGGTGGGTGGCTCTAGGGCCTCGATGGCTTTTATCTTCGAGGGGTTAGCCCCGATCCCTCGCTGGGAAACGATATAACCTAGTAGCTGTCCAGCCGGCACGCCAAAGGTGCACATCTCAGGATTGAGCTTCATGCGATAGCGCCGCAGGTTGGCAAAGGTCTCCTTGAGATCGTCCAGGAGTGTGCCGCTCTGCTTAGTCTTCACCACCACGTCGTCCACATAAGCATGTACATTCCAACCAATCTGCCCCCACAGACACTGCTGCATGGTTCGCTGGTAAGTTGCTCCAGCGTTCTTCAAGCCGAATGGCATAGTGACATAGCAATAAGCTCCATATGGGGTGATGAAGGATGTCTTGATCGGATCCGGCTGGTAGAGCGGGATCTAGTGATAGCCTAAATAGGCATCCAGGAAGGACAGCAGGTCGCAACCGGCTATGGAATCGATTACCTAGTCGATGCATGGCAACGCGAAGGGATCCTCTGGGCAAGCCTTGTTGAGGCTGGTGTAATCGATACACATGCACCAAGTGTTGTTCTTCTTCAGGACCAAGACTAGGTTTGCTAGCCAATCAGGGTAGAACACCTCCATAATGAAGCCGACTATGAGGAGCTGGGCAATCTCCTCACCGATGGCTTTCCTTTTCTCTTCTGCAAAGCACCACAGCGGTTGCTTGACCAGCTTGGCATCCGGCCGGACATTGAGTGAGTGCTCAGCCAGCTCCCTCGGCACACCTGGCATGTCTTTTGGAGACCATGCAAAGATGTCCCGATTCTCACGGAGGAAGCTGGTGAGCTCGCTTTCCTATTTAGCAGAAAGGCCAGTGCCGATGATGACGTACTTGGAGGGGTCGCTCTCGTCCAGCAGGATCTTCTTGGTATCATTGGCCGGCTTGAATTGCTCCACCGGCGACTGGCGAGCCAGCACATCTTGTTGGGTTAGCTCCACGCGATGGAGGAGTTGTCGCTTCTCCTCGGCGATGACCAATGCCTCTGCCAGCTGCGAGCTCTCCTTGGCACACGCCAGGGACTTCTTGAAGCTTCCCGAGACGGTGATCACGCCCCTGGGCCCTGGGAGCTTCATCTTCAGATAGGCATAGTGCGGCACTGCTATGAACTTTGCCAGAGCCGGGTGGCCAAGCAAAGCATGGTAAGGACTGCTGATGTCCACCACCTCGAACCAGATGGGCTCGCGGTGGCTATTTCCCTTCTCCCCGAAGAGAACCTCCAGCTGCACCTTGCCCAAAGGGGTGCACGAGTGCCCAGGCACGATGCCATGGAAGGTGAGCCGTCTCGGCTTCAGCTGAGCAAGCAGGATGCCCAACTTCTCCAGTGAGCTTCGGTAGAGAAGGTTAATGCTGCTGCCACCGTCGATGAGCACGCGGGAGAACCGGCACGTGTGAGTATTGGAGCGTATGATGGGGTCCAAGACCAGAGCATACTCTCCAGGGCTGGGCATCAGTCACGGATGGTCTTCGCGTCCCCAGGTGATGGCCGCTTCGGACCAATGCATGAACTGGGGCTCTGCAGGCATGACGGTGTTCACCTCTGCCTCATGCCAAAGGTTGTTCCTTTTGTCTTTGCCCGGGGTAGTAAAGATGTGATATTGCTCAACATCTGCCGGAAAGTCCTCCTTGCCTTGACCCGGATCATCTGCAGCCAGCTCATGTTGCTGGTCCTCCTGACCTTCAGCCGGCTGTGGTTGCAGGCCTCCAGGGAGCTGCTGAGCGCACTGCTCCAGCTCTCTCATGAAGCGGCACTGACGTGTGGAGTGGGTCGCTTCCCTGCCGGGGGTGCTGTGGAACCTGCAGGGCTGGTCAACTGCAGCATCGAGGGTGTATGATACGTCTCCAACGTATCCATAATTTTTGATGCTCCATGCTTGTTTTTACACCATTTGCCTTGTGTTTTGTTACACTTCCTAGCGTTTTTATGCGATTTCTAGAACTAACCTATTGACAAGATGCCACAGTGCCAGTTCCCTGTTTTCTGCTATTTTTGTGTTTCAGAAGTGATACACAGGAAATATTCTCGGAATTGGACAAAACAGCCCGGAAGCTTCCAGAGATCCGAAGAGGCGAAGGAGAGGGGCCACAGGCCAGCCTCACACTAGGCCGGCGCGGCCCAGGCCCTGGCCGCGCCGCCTAGGTGTGAGGAGGCCTTGGGCCACCCCTGACGACGCCCCTTCGCCTATATAAAGCCTCGGGACGGAAAACCCTAGGGGAGTCGGCAATTTTCCAAAAAGAGTTCCGCAGCTCCGCCGCCATCGCCGACGAATTTCGGGGGACAGAAGTCTCTGTTCCGGCACCCTGCCGGGATGGGGAAGTGCCCCCGGAGCCATCTCCATCGGTCTCCATCGCCGTCTCTGCCGTCTCCATCGACCTCACCGCCATCTCCATCAACCTTGCTGTCTCCTATGATGAGGAGGGAGTAGTTCATCCCCGGGGCTGAGGGCTCTACCGGTAGCTATGTGGTTCACCTCTCTCTCCCATGATGTGATCTTTATGTGACCGTGAGCTTTGTATCATATTGAACAAGTAGATGTTATTATTCAGATATTATGCTACTCCTATGCTTAATTATTATAGTGTACTCTAGTGATGTTATTAAAGTAATCTATTCCTCCTGCCATGGTGTAACGGTGACAGTGCGTGCATCGTGGTGGTACTTGGTTTAGGCTATGATCGTGATCTCTTGTGGATTATGAGAGTAATTATTACTATGATAGTATTGAGTGATCTATTCCTCCTTTCATGGTGTAATGTTGACAGTGTGTGCACCGTGTTAGTACTTGGTCTAAGTTGCAATGATTTCTATCTTGAGTTGTGATCTGATTTGGATATCTCTATGAGTGGTGTTTGTCAAGTACTTGATGAACTTTAAGGGGTGCTTCTGTAGCCACTACGCAATGATTAGTGTTATTCAATAGGAGAGTAATTCAGAGTACCATAGTGGAGAGAAGTTGTTTATTTGTTCAATCATGTTATATTGTTGGGAGTGTGTCCACTAGTGAAAGTATGATCCCTAGGCCTTGTTACCAAGCTTTGCACACCGTTTACTTCCTGTTTTGTTACATGTTTGCTCGCAGCGATATTTATTTCACATCATGTTTGCTACTTATAATCATCTATACCACTTGTATTTCACTATCTCTTCGCCGAACTAGTGCACCTATACATCTGACAAGTGTATTGGGTGTGTTGGGGACACAAGAGACTTTCTGTATCGTAATTGCAGGGTTGCTTGAGAGGGATAGCTTTGACCTCTAACCTCCCTGAGTTCGATAAACCTTGGGTGATCCACTTAAGGGAAACTTGCTGCTGTTCTACAAACCTCTGCACTTGGAGGCCCAACAAGTGTCTACAAGAATAGAAGTGCGTAGACATCAGTGTACTTGCCCTCCTTGCGCCCCTGACCGCCACCCGCAGCCCCCGGGCCTCCTTGGTCGGTAGCCGCTCGCTTTAAACTAGCAGATCCCTTGGGAAGCATTTTCATGTGGTCAGGCCATAGATGGATATGCAGGGCCGGCTGGCGAACTTGAGGCACCAGCCCTGGCGTCGATGCCGGGACTGGGCGTGGCCCTCCAGCTCCACCAGCCTGCTGGACACGGCGTCCTCGAGTATTACTGCTCGGGGCGCGACCGCCCTGTCCGCGCCCTCCGAAGCCCGGGCTTGTCGATGGCAACCGCTAGACCTGGCTAGGGCCCACGGCGTCGAGTCCATGGCCGCGCTGCTGGCTATGGACAAGCTCGTCCGGCGCATCTCCATGCGCGTCGTAGAACTCGCGGAGCCTGGTGCTCATGCGGCGCCGGGCAGCCTCCTCCTCGGCCGCCCTGCTGAGGAGAACGAGGCGCGTCCGCTCTAGGGCCTCCGCGACCCGGGCGGAGTCGATGACGCGGTCGAGCTGTGCGTACAGGTCCACGACGGCGACGTCTGAGGTGTCCTGCTCTGGGAGTGGAGCATTCTGCTCCTGCAGAGGAAGGCGTTCAAGCGGCGGGCGCGCGGAGCGCGGTGGGTCGCCGCCCTCCTCATCTCCCAGGGCCATCACTTCGACCATGGCGCCAAAGTCACGGCTTTCGCCGCAACTCAAGCCTCTGTCACTGAGAGGATCGAGGACGTCGGTTACCTCCTCCGGGAAGGGCTTGGCGACGTAGAAGCAGTGGCTGCCGATGTTGAGCAAGGAGCCGCTGCCGCCGAATCCATCCCCGAAGTAGGCCAAGTTGTCGCTGATGCAGTCGAGGGTGCCGAACCTCCAGACGAGGCCGGAGGCGACCCTCTCGCCGGGGATCGATGGGGATCCTGGCCGGAACTTGACCCCGGTCGTCGCCGCGCGTTGCCCCACGGTGGGCGCCAACTATCGTGGGAATTTAGAGACAGTAGCCATGGGGATGGCTTAACGGAGGGGCTCAACGGTGGTGACGATGGGTTCGGCTCGGTATTGTGCCAACGGAGACACCTCGGTTACCCAGGTTCAGGGCCCTCCACATCGGAGGTAAAACCCCTACTTCCTGCCTACTTTCTTATTAGCTTTACAGTGGTTACAGTGCTCCTTGAGCTGTTCATTTAGAGGAGGAAGAAGGAGAAGGATTCGATCCCCTAGGCTAAGGTCCAGACCCTCTTATATAGGCGGGGGTCTAGTTACAGATTAGGTGGCCGGCTGCCCAGCTGCCGGCTCCTCGCGGCTGCGTCTTCGGCGTGATCTTCTGGCCCTCCTCTGTCCCCTTCTGACAGTTGCACTTTATAAAGCGCCTTTTCCCCCTTTGGACCGGCATCTGGGAGGCATATGCCCTCCTTTTTGCCTCGGATCCTTTCGTGGGGAAGACTCCTGATCACTGGTTGGTGGAGTCCGGTCGTGGCGGGCATCACTCCCATCCTTTGCCTCTGTCGATCTTGTCGGGGCCAGGCCACTTTCGGCGATCCAGCCGTTGGAGGAATCTTATCTTCATTGCCCGACTCTGGCTCTCCTCGGTGGAGTAGCCAGCCGGCTGCTGACGCAGCCGGCCCTTTAGCTGGAGCCGATCTTTCCTACTTGATGCCGTGGAGACTCCTGGGACGCCAGCCGGCAGACTGCGCTGTCCTTGGCATACCCCTGAAGTCATCTCCACGACACCAGGTGGTGAGGGTTAGCTCGACAAATGTCCTAGATGAAGGACTTAGGATCGGGGAGATAGGGCGTCGGATGAACTCGAAGGTAAAGTTAGTCGAAATAGGTATGTGTCGAAAGTAAACTTGGGTGTTCAAACTGGCTTGCTTTCAATCTGCCCTACACCGTCCCCTCCTGGCCCCTATATATAGATGGCCAGGTCTCGAGGATCGGGTAGGGTACGATACAAATTACAATATCGACATACGGTAAGAACTCGTATTCGACTATCATTACAATTGGGCCTAGCTATATGGGCCTCAGGGGTACTCAACTAACGGGCTCTATTAACTATACCCTTGTCAGTAGCCCCTGAGATTCTACCAGAATTGCAGATTCGGGTTGAATCTCTAATCTTTAAATCTTCGACTTGATCAACTCTTCGACTTCTTCTTATCTTCAAATCTTTGACTTGGTCTTTCGACTTATTTCCTTAATATTCTTTCGCAAGGGGTTTTGATGAACAAGCCTGACAACTCTGACGGATCAAGAGGTCAGTTAACTGCCGGAACAGATACTTGTCACCTACTTCAAATTCAATCCCCTTGGACTTGAATTCGGGATACCGGTCAAACCCACTCTTTTGCCGCATTTAGGACTTATAAAGAATGAATCCCAGTGATTCTCATGGTACCCAGTGCGTCCACCAGGATTTTCTTCGCGTCGTAGACACTGGATACATACCAGCAGAGCGCATCCATGTGCGTATACCAGGCCGCACAGGACGGATCCCGGGGTCTTACCTTCGTGATAAATCACGGCATTCGAGTTTCATTGCGATAACGCAACTCGAGAATCTTATGTCGCAGCCAAATTCGTGACTGATAAAATCAAAGAATTTCAGACTTTAAATTGACTTCTTCGCTCCCGATGGGAGTAATCTATTTGTATTTTGTCGACTATGTAGTCGAAGTTTGTGTGACAATCTTTCTTCATCTGCACTATTGATTATCTCATTCTCTATCGGGTGCGCGCTCAGCGCTCCCGATGGGAGTAGCCCCCGAGGCTATGTTTGGCTACTTGTAGTCAAGCATAGGCTCAAAGTTTAGTTCATCTTCCTCCCGTTATCGTCTACTGTTTGCAAGCCCTCGAGTCCAGGTCGAGGTTTTCATATCGTGCAACCATAGTCTCCTCTTCTTGTTTTTCCTCTTTGGTATTATCGTCTGCTGTGTGCAGAATTTAACTCCTATTGTAAAATATGTTGACGGGCCTTGCTATAGCATGGGGGCCCGATAAGACATGCTTATAAATAAAGCACCCTCTAACAAGGGTAAAAATCCTAATCAAATTCCTCCTCCGCCGCATCATCTTCTCCCTCCATCTAGGGTTTTCCTTTTTTCCTTTGTCCACATGGCTGATGCAGATGGCTCCCATCTGAACCTTGGCTCTCCAGGTGGCGCCCCGAGGCCGAGGCCGCCCTCGTGGAAGCAAAAACAAGAACAACACCACTCCGGCTGCAACAGGATCATCATTGGCCGCTCCGGCTAAGCGTCGCCCCGGCCGCCCACCTGGTAGTAAGAACAAGCCCAAGGTGACTGACGCTGCCATAGGTCCACCTGCTTCTCCTCCTGCTACTTCCGCTGCTCTTGCTGCGCCTCCCCGAATCTTTTCTTTCCTCTGCATTGCCATGGCGCAGTGCCGCGAGATTCAGCGCCTACCACTGGATTTTACCAAGTTCATGGATGGGCGTGAACTGCGAGAGGCGGTTCTCCACGAGCAGTCTGGCAGTGGTATCCCATACGAGGTGGAGGTGTGGTATGATGGCGACGGCGAGCAGTACTTTAAGAGTGGCTGGTCGCAGTTTGCAGAAGACCACGACATCCACCAAGGCTTCTTTATGGCCTTCGACTTCCACATCGGCACGTCGAAGTTCGACGTGAAGATCTACGACGGCACCCTCTGCCAGAAGAAATATGAGGCCGAAGTCCACTTCCATTAGGGTCTATCTTTTATGTAATCTTTGTTTAATAATGGCATTGTTTGCCATGTTATCTGTAACGAATATTTTCACTGCACTTTGATGTCTTTACTGGTACCATGAAAACAAGTCATTGTTCTGAGGTACGCTTGAGATATATCGGGTTCTTTGCGAACCAATTGGCATGAAGAGTTTTTAATCGGGTTGTCTCTACAACCTTATAGTGAAAAATACCTTCAAATCGCAATAAAAATTCCTTTCGTACGACCCGAGGGTTGAAGCCCCCGAGCGGAGAAGTAGAGATACTTGTACAACTTTGTCGAGTTCAACCCAAAGAACCCGACCTATGGCCTCATGTTCTGGGTTCAGAAGGGTAACTCGAATTTAATGATATCAACAGAGTTGTTTTATGCGTAAAAACGTCGTAGCTGCTCTGCGTTCCACGGATTGCTCTCGTCTTTTCCTGTCTTCTTGTCTTGTAGCCGATATGCTCCCCCTGGTATTACTTCTGTGACGATGTAGGGTCCCACCCAAGGGGACTCCAATTTGCCGTGGCTGTCTTGCCTGAGTCGCAAAACTAGGTCTCCCACCATGAAGGATCGTGGACGAACTCGACTACTATGGTAGTTTCGTAAGCTCTGTTTATACTGCGTAGCCCTTTCTAATGCTTTATCTCTTGCTTCATCTAGTGCATCGACATCATCTTGCAATGCTTCTGTTGATGTTGTCTCGTCATATGCTGTCACCCTTGGAGCCTCGTGTGTAACCTCGACTGGAAGCACGGCTTCTGCGCCATGGACCAGGAAGAAAGGAGTTTCCTGAGTTGCTGCATTAGGCGTAGTTCTTAGACTCCAAAGAACGGAGGGCAATTCTTCTACCCAAGTGCTCTTGGCTTTCTCGAGAGGTGCTAAGAGCCTCTTTTTTATCCCACTACATATCAGGCCATTGGCTTTTTCGACTTGCCCATTTGTCTTCGGGTGCGCCACAGATGCGAATTTTAGCTTGATCCCTAATCCTTCGCAGTAACTCTTGAATTCCTTTGAGGTGAAATTTGTCCCGTTGTCTGTGATGATGCTATATGGTACACCAAAACGGAAAACTATTGACTTGATGAAGTTGATTGCCGCTGTAGAATCTTGAGTTGTCACCGGGGCCGCTTCCACCCATTTGGTGAATTTATCGACTGCCACTAGCATGTAGACATGCCCTCCTGGCCAGGATTTGTGCAACGTCCCCACCATATCTAGGCCCCATTGTGCGAAAGGCCAAGATAATGGTATTGTTTGTAGCTCCGCTATTGGTGCATGCGGTCTAGATGCAAACCTTTGACATGCTTCACACTTTCGAACTATATCTTTTGCGTCCTCGATGGCTGTTAGCCAATAGAATCCTGCTCGGAAAGCTTTTGCCGCTATTGCTCTGCTGCTAGCATGATGGCCGCATACTCCGCCGTGTATATCTTTTAGTATTGTTTGTCCTTCCTGATGAGTTACACAACGCTGCAAAACGCCGGTAATACTCTTCTTGTATAATTTCCCCTGCAACAAGACAAACGCTTTCGATCTTCGAGTTATCCTCTTAGCCTCCACTGCATCTTCTGGTAATTTTTTATTTATCATGTGTGCAAGATATGGCTGCATCCATGTTTCTTCTATCATCATGACCTCCTCCGGTTCTGCCGTAGCCCCCGAGCCTGCTGTAGTAGTCGAACTTTTTGTACTTTTTATTGATCTCTCCACTATTTCTTCCCAAAATACTCCGGACGGCACGGGTAAACACTGTGACCCGATATTTGCTAAATTGTCGGCTTCTTCATTGCTGTTCCTGCTTATGTGCGAGACTTCGCATCCATCGAACGTTCCTTCTAGATAATGGTACTAGATTTTTGTAGGCCATCATGTTATCATTGATTGTGTCGCATCTGTTCATAACTTGCTGGACAACAAGATTGGAATCTCCAAATATTTTTAGGCGAGTTGCTCCACATGCTTTAGCCATCTTCATTCCGTGCAACAAAGCCTCGTACTCTGCTTCATTGTTAGAAGCCTGTGGGAAGCTCATCCTTAAGACGTACTTCAATTTGTCGCCATGAGGTGATATCAACACTACTCCTGCGCCGGCGCCTTGGACTCTTTTAGAACCATCGAAATACATTGTCCAAATACTGGATAAGTCTGGTGGTCCTGTGCTCTGCAGCTCCAGCCACTCTGCCGTAAAATCTGGCAAAACTTGCGACTTGATCGCCTTCCTTTTTTCGTACGTGATGTCCATGGGAGACAACTCGATTCCCCACAAAGAGACACGTCCTGTTGCTGAAGGATTATTCAATATGTTCAACAATGGCGCCTCGTTGACCACTATAATTGGGTGCACCACAAAGTACTGTCGTAGTTTTCATGCGGTTGTGAAGACACTGTATGCCAACTTCTGATAGTGCGGGTACCTTTGTTTTGTTGGAGATAACACTTCACTGATGAAATATACTGGCCTCTGGACGCCATGGGCTTTTCCTTCTTCGCTTCTTTCGACTACTAATACTGTACTCACCACCTGATGGGTTGCGGCGATGTACAATTGCAGTGGTTCTTTTTCTTTTGGTGCGACCAGCACTGGTGGCGTGGAAAGCACTTTTTTCAACTATGCAAACGCTGCGTCTGCTTCTTCTGTCCACTCGAATTTATCGTCTGACTTCTTCATAAGTGCATAAAAAGGAAGCGCCTTCTCCCCTAGTCGAGCAACGAAGCAACTTAGTGCCGCGACGCGTCCTGCAAGTTTCTGTACGTCGTGTAGTTTCGTGGGTTTCCCCATTGTCAAAATTGCTTGAATCTTTTCTGGGTTCGCCTCGATTCCTCGTGCTGATACCAAGAACCCTAAAAGTTGTCCTGCTGATACGCCGAAAGAGCACTTTGTCGGGTTAAGCTTAAGCTTGTACCTGCTCAAGTTGTCGAAGGTTTCTGCCAAGTCGCTGATTAGAGATTTCTCCTCTCTTGTGGTGATGACCACATCATCAATGTAGACTTGTATGTTGCGCCCTATTTGGCTTCCGAGGCAATTTTGCATCATCCGTTGATAAGTTGCTCCTGCATTTTTTAGGCCGAATGGCATCACTTGGTAGCAAAACACCCCATATGGTGTGATGAAGGCCGTTTTTTCTTCGTCTTCTTTCTTCAATTTGATCTGATTGTAACCAGAGTATGCGTCCAAAAATGAAAGCCTCGCGCATCCCGCTGTTGAATCGATTATCTGATCGATGCGGGGTAGAGGAAAGGGATCCTTTGGACAATGCTTATTGAGAGATGTGTAGTCGACACATACTCTTTGTACGTCTGTGTTCTTCTTGGGTACTATGACTGGGTTCGACACCCAACTCGAAGTTTTGATTTCTCTGATAAATCCGGCATTTTCTAGCCTGTGCAATTCTGATGCTATCGCCTTCCTTTTAGGTTCATCGAATCGTCTCAATGGTTGCTTGACTGGTTTCGCCTTTGGATCTACATTTAGTGCGTGCTCGACGAGTTCCCTGGGAACCCCTGGCATGTCCGATGGACACCAGGCGAAAATTTCCCAGCGCTCACGGAGGAACTCAACGAGCGCGCCTTCCTATGCGGGATCCAAGTTCACCGCAATTGATGTCGTCTTGTTTGAATCTGTAGGGTGGACCTGAATTTTCTTCGAGTCCTGCGTTCTGTCGAAAGCCTGATCTGGCAGGGATCGTCCAACGTCGGGTAGCACGTTATGATCCGTGTCTCCTTTCAACCTCTCATATTCTGCTATCATGCCGAAGGTTTGCGCCATCCTGTTGAATTCTCTGTCGCATGTGTTGGCTGCTTCAAAGCTCCCTTGTACTGTAATTGTTCCGTTAGGCCCTGGAATTTTTAATGTAAGATACGCGTAATGAGGTACTGCCATGAACTTTGCAAATGCTGGGCGCCCCAGGATTGCATGATATTGTGACGGCCAGTCCATAACTTCGAACTCCAGCTTCTCTCTTCTGTAATTTCCGCTACTGCCAAAGCAGACATCGAGTTCTATTCTTCCCAAGGGGTAGTTTGCGGCTCCTGGTACTATTCCATGGAAAGAGCAATCTGTTGGCTTCAGACTCGTCAGCGAGATGCACATTGCCTTTAGGGTTCTAGCATATATTAAGTTTATGCCACTCCCTGCATCCATGAACACTCTCCCGATGTCGTACCCTCCTATTTGTGCCTTTAAAACCATAGGTGAATGACCTGGCCTGGGAACTTTCCTCGGGTGGTCTGCTCTGCTGAACTTGACTGGTTGTTCTGACCACCGTAGGTATTCTGTGGTAGCCGGTGGTGATGATATTGCTAGGTTGACTTGCCTGGATATGCTCTTTCGTTCTTTCTTTGACTTCGGCACCGGTTGAATCATGGCTGACATGTATACTTTTGACTCTAGATGTCTTGCTAGCCTTTGCATTTGATATCCTTGACTCCTGTGTCTTTCTCCTTGCCTCCCTTCTTGGCTTGAGCCCATAGCGCTCTGCAACCTTAGGAATGTTCTGCAATCCTTCATCTGGTTATTTGAGACCCTTTTCCCATCGAGATACGCATAGTGGATTCGACAAGGTCCGTATAGCATATCTTCGGCCAAAGGACCAGAGTATCTCGATTTTTCTACTCCTTTTGCCTGAAACCTCCTATTTTCGTATCCTTCCTCTTCTTCTAGTACGTAACCCGCGGCTACCTGATTTCGCCTTCCTTGGTTATCCCTGCTGCGGTGTCGTCTCCTCTGTCTACTTATTCTGTCGACTTCTGCTGAACGTCATCTTTTGTTGTTATACGCGTCCTCCCCATCAGCGAATTTGTTGGCTTGTTCCATTAGCTCGGCTACTGTCGTAGGTCTTGTTCTTCCTATTTCTTCCACGAGATCTGAGCGACGAAGTCCGGCCGAAAAGGCGTCTATTGCTCGTTCGTCGGAGACGTCCTCTGCTGAGTTTTTGATTATGCTCCAGCGTTGTATATAAGAACGTAGAGTTTCGCCTTTCCTATGTACGCACGCCTTGACTTCCTCCAGTGACGCTGGGCGTTTATATGTTGAACGAAAATTTCGTGCGAATTGACTTTCGAGTTCCCCCCAACTTCCGATGGACTCGTTGGGTAGGGTGTTCAACCAGGACCGTGCTGTGCCGGTGAGGTGTAGCTGCAAACTTTGCATTGCAGTCGCTTTTGTTCCCCCCAGTATCTGTACTGCCTGCAGATAATCCGATAGCCATTGGGTAGGTTCTTGCGACCCGTCATACTTATGTTGGTCGTGTGGTAATTTGAATCCTTTGGGTACCCGCGTTTTGCGAACCCTGCGGGTAAAGCATAACGCACCCATGTCTTTATCGTCGTCCTCGTAATTCTCTTCCCTCCAAGCATGTCGTGATTTGTTTACTCGAGCTTGTGCTATTATACTTCTTGCGTCCTCCTTCCTTTTCTGTCGCTTTTGCTCTTCTGATGATTCACTATACTCGTTGTCTGTGAAGTTGTATCGGAACTTCTCCTTTCGATTTCCTTTGTAGCTTGTCGACTTTGTCTCTGGGCCTTGTTCTCTGATTTTACCTTCTACTATTCCGAGGCTTCGTATCGCGGCTCGGTGCATATCTTCTCGTGGATCCTCAGGTTCTGGTCTTGTAGCTAGTAGATACGCTTGTGCTGCTACTAATGCTGCTTCTGGAGTTTTTTGTATGAAGTCATCTTCCTCCTCTTCTAGCTGTGGGGTAAGGCTCCTTGAATACCCTTCTTCTCTGCTGCATGCTGTCGCCCTCCTGTTGTGTTTGGGTCTCCACGCCTTTCTCTGCTGTATTCTGAATCTTCACTATAGTCTTCCCAGTATTCCTCCTTTGATATACTACTATTGTCTTGAAAAACCATATCTCTTTCCTCCCTTAGTCTCTTCCTGTGTTGGTATAATGCATACTGGTATCCCATTAGAACTTCTCTCCTCGATCATTCGGGTACTTCTATACCATGATTGATAGCTGACTTGATCATTCTCCATTCACCAGCCGAGACATGGACTTTCTCCTTTTCCTTTTTATTGTGCTCTTTTATTTTGTCGACTTGCCTGTTGACCTTTTTACTTCCTTCGCTCTTGTTTTCTTCTTCTGCTTCAGTGATAATGATGCATAACTGATGTACTTTGGAGACGCCGCTGCTTCCTATGGCGAAGTCCTTTGCATTGTTGTGCGTCTGACACGCTTTTTCTTCTAAATTCGAATTTTCCTGCATTTTGTCGCCTTCTGCGATTGATGCTTTTTCTAAGCTGACCGGTGAGTTTACCTCACTGGAAGAGCCTTCTGATGATTCTAATGTTTCCTCTGTTTCGGGCTTGCTTGCCGACGGATCTGGCTTTCGTCGACTCCGAAAGGCGGGATGAACCCGATGGCCCGATGATGATGCTCAAACTTCCAATGGTCAACTCCATCTCTTGATTTTCGTCGACTTCTGCGCTACTGTTGGCTAAAAAGCAAAAAAGCCGTCGAATTCATGATTCCAACTGCCCAAGTCCCCACGGTCGGCGCCAATTGACGAGGGTTAACTCAACAAATGTCCTAGATGAAGGACTTAGGATCGGGGAGATAGGGCGTCGGATGAACTCGAAGGTAAAGTTAGTCGAAATAGGTATGTGTCGAAAGTAAACTTGGGTGTTCAACCTGGCTTGCTTTCAATCTGCCCTACACCGTCCCCTCCTGGCCCCTATATATAGATGGCCAGGTCTCGAGGATCGGGTAGGGTATGATACAAATTACAATATCGACATACGGTAAGAACTCGTATTCGACTATCATTACAATTGGGCCTAGCTATACGGGCCTCAGGGGTACTCAACTAACGGGCTCTATTAACTATACCCTTGTCACCAGGGCTACACACCTGGCTTTCAACCCAGGATTTGTGTAGTTGTCTTCGCCTGGGGGTTCACTTGTGGATGGCCACCCAGGAACAAAGAGACTACCATGTCTTCCTTGCTTTAGTGAGCTTCCAGTGCATCCTTATGACAATATGGGCTCCGTCTTGATTGAGTATGATGTGAGGGTTCAACTTGTTGCTTGACATTGGTGGTATTTGGGAATGGGTCTTGCTAGTATGGTTGAATTCTCCTTCTGAAAGGTATTGTCTCATTCTATATGGGTAGAATGGGTCTTAAGGTGAAACTGCACAACCCCTACAGGGTGTAAAACTAATCGATTAGCCATGTCCCCGGTTATGGACAATTTGAGTTCCTAGACGTGGATGTATGGAAGAGTCTCATCACCATGTCTAAAAGAAATAAAATTGTTTAGAAACACTCAGGACAGGGACTACTCAGGACTACACACCTGGCTATCAACCCAGGATTTGTGTGGTTGTCTTCGCCTGAGGGTTATCTTGGTTTTGTTGAGTAACTACCGAGGGCTACATACCCTGCAAGTATGTGGTTGTTTTCACCTGGGGGTTATCTTGACCTTAAAAGTCTTCAATGATTAAAAAGTTTTGATTTGAAAATGATAGGATAAAATTTGCTTTAAGCAAATCAGCCATAAGCTCCACCAGCCAAATATCATGTAGATAGCTCTTTCACAACGGCCATGAAAATATGTGTCATTTGCCAGTACATCATTGTACTGACCCCCATTCATGGGGCTGCATATTCAACTGTGCAGGTTTTTAGATAAAGATCGTTAGTAGGATCTCGAGACTACATTCCAACATGTTTGCCTGTGGCACGTGATGAAGATGGAGACTCATTGCCACTTTGTTTTCCGCTGTAAATCTGTAAGGTTTGGGATCTTTGTAACTGGATCTGTGATGTAATATTTGATACTATTGCAATGACCACTATATTTTGTACTGTGGTGCTATCAGTGATCCAGGGAATAGCACTTAACACAGGTGTTCCACCTTAATTCAAAGGTGGGGCGTTACAAAATGGTATCAGAGCATAGTGTTGCCTGTAGGATTGAGACCCTAGGTTTGGATTAGAAATAGGAAGACCCTAGGAAAAAAATCCATCTCATCTTGTTTCTGTTTACATAAAAAAAAGTTTGCATTTTGAACTCCTTGTATTCTTTCCTACTTCGTCTTCAAATGTTTCCTTTTGCTATAGATGACCCTAACCTAAAATCATCAACAAAGGATAGAAGATCACAATGTGCCAGAAGTGTGAGACTGATACTCCATATATTTTCCCCGACTCAACATGAAGAACTACATTGAAGGCCAAACAAAGAACTTGGAGAAAGACTCAAATGCATCTTGCACAACTCCAGAAGATGAATCAAGGAAGTAGAGGAGAAACTTGAAGTACACAAGCAAGTAATAGACAAGACCACCAATAATTTAAGTTTATAGAACCAACGATGTTGTGATAATCTAATGATCATACCAAATTGGGGTATGACCATACTAGATTATTAGTGTTTGACATAATTTGCTAGATGTGATGAATATTTGTTAGATGTTGTTTGTAAGATGAATTGCCTTGATCTTCTATGGTTGGGTAGGATTTTTCCTTTAGATCCCTTCTATCTAATCTCATCTATGCTAAGACCTAAACCTGTCCTAAACCCCAAACATATGCATACGCAACGCTAGAACAATCACGACAACACTCAGATGGAGATAGCAATGCAACAGATGGTTGAAGTGCATACTGAAATGATGAGAGTGTTAACTCAGAATATGGTCAACCGCGACAGCAATGAGATACCTCCAGGGATGCAACAAGTACTGGATAATCATACTCGCATAGTACAAATGATGTCCCAGATTTTGGCTAACACCAACAACAACCTACCACAAAAGGATTATAGTGGCAAGGAACCAAGAGGTGATACTGAGATGACCCTGCGAGCCTGCAAGAGATGTGGAGAAATAGGACACACGTCTAAGGAATGTCATGAACAGTGCCCTTACTGTGTTACGAGCCACCCAGTTGGAGAATGTCCCATGACCCAAGTTACTTGTTTCCTATGTGAAGGAATCAATCATGTCCCTGTTGAATGCAAATTTTATTCCACGGTGCAACGAATGAATCAACAAGCCAAGGATGGACCCTGCCAGTTGCTTGAGAAGACCCAAGAAGAAGGAAAAGAACACTTATCTAGAAATTGCTCGAGGAAACGAGAAAGGTTTCCCACAGCTATAGTGGAATATGGAGAAAAGGAAGTAAGAGAGCTCCTAGCATTAGAGAGACCTCAAAAGAAGAAGGACAACAGCAAGGTGATGTGTTTCAATTGCAAGGAGCTAGGACATTATGCGAACAAATGTCCAGTTGAGGACAACAAAGCAAACAGTCCAGGTAGCGTGAAGAAGAACCTCAACCATATCACTTGTTACACATGCAAGCAACAAGGACACTATTC